>JALHBU010000430.1:2344-58198 GCA_024340005.1 Tolypocladium tropicale | reverse complement strand
CTTTTCTATCTCTCTCTTTAGTCTCTCTCTTCTTTCCCTTTCTCTTTCTATTAGCTTAAATAAGATAGATTAGTATAAAGGCTTAGTAGAACTACTAGATAGCAATAGAAACCCTACTAACCCTACTAACCCTTACGAAAGGTCGGGCCGGCTCGGCGACCTCGATAGCCTACGATATAGGCCCCCGAGGTAACTAACCTCTAGGTCCCCTTTCCCTTCTTAGATAGTCTTTCTCTCTATTTCCTTTCTCTTTCCTTCCTTAGTCTCTTTCTTTAGTCTTTCTTCTTAGTCTCTCTTTTCTATCTCTCTCTTTAATCTCTCTCTTCTTTCCCTTTCTCTTTCTATTAGCTTAAATAAGATAGATTAGTATAAAGGCTTAGTAGAACTACTAGATAGCAATAGAAACCCTAAGCTACTAGCTACTACCCTACTAGCCCGCGCTATAGTAGTCGAGTTAACTAGTCTAAGTATTAATCCGTACTTAGATTAGACTTACTTAGTTATTAATAAGCCGTTCTTAACCTAACGGTCTAGGCTATTACTAATATCGCTAATTATAGCGCTACCGCTATTACTATCGCTACTATTAATATTACTATTATTACTACTATCGCTACCGCTACTACTAATACTAATACTAACGTTAGCTACTAATACCGCTGCTACTATAGATATCGGCTACCGCTACTAATATTAATACTAATACTAATACTAATACTAATACCGCTATTAATACCGCTACTACTATAGCTATTAATACTAATATCGGCTACTAATATCGATACCGCTACTACTACTACCGCTACTATTGTTAATATCGGCTACTGCTACTACTACTATTATTAATATCGGCTATTACTACTACTACTACTACTACTATTAATATCGGCTACCGCTACTAATATTAACTACTAATATTACTACTACTAATATCGCTATTACTACTACTATTAATATCGCCTATACTATTGTCTCTCGTACTATATCTACCTTCGCCCGTCCTACTTTTCTAGATCTATATTCCTCGCGACCTATATTTTCTTATACTATATTATAAGTCTCGTCTCTCGTAGGCTATATATTAATATCGTTGGCGTCGATACCGCTACTACTAGTATCGTTACCGCTATTACTAGTATCGCTACCGCTACTACTAATAGCGTTACTACTACTATAAATACTACTACTATACTACTAACGTCGTATAGACTATAATAAAAAACCCTAAAATTACTTACTAATTATACCTAGCTAGCTATCGTCTTTATCGCTATCTAGTTACTCGTTGCTATATATTACTATTACTACTAGTACTATTTATATCGTTACTTATCTTAATAGTCGTTTCCTTTAATATAGCTAGCGGCTAGCTACTACTAGCGGCTACTAGCTATAGCTCGTCTTATCTCTCGTTAAGCCTTACTTTTAGTACTAAAACTTAAAGTTAGTTATATACCTTCGTTCCGTCCTATAACCTACTAGCCTTAACCGTAATACTATTATCGCTTATACTATCGCTATACTATCGCTACTTATACTATCGCTCGTCTTAATATATATCTCGATAGTCGTCTCTATCTACGCGCGCTATTTACCTATTAGCCTACCTTAATAGTACCTAATTATTATCCCTATTAGCTACGATAACCTACTAACCTAAACCCCTATACCTTAACGATATTTCCTCTCGCTAACTTTTATATTACTATTATAACCGTAACGCGACCGATATAAATATTAAAACTACTTTATCGTAGTTTCTTAATCGTATACTTATCGCTTATATATATTTTATCTCCTATATTAAGCGTTAAGTATACTTTCTATTATACCCCTAAATTCTATCGGAATCTACCTTATGCTTTTAAGAGTAGGTTACCTATTTTATATATAAGCTTCTACGGAATGTAGTATAGATTCGCCTTGTAGCTATAATAGGAAGGAGGGGAATAATATTATAAACTAATATTAAGCGGCCTATATATAGGCTAGCTATAGGGATAATATATAGCTATAGGTACCCGGTACGTAACGTAGGCTAGCTACTCTATTAGGAAGTATATTAAAGGTCTAGGGTAGACTAAGTATATATATACTACTTAGTCTACTTACCTTAATTAGTCTACTTACTACTAAGTAGGGAGAGTATACTAAGTATTACGGATTAATAAAGAACTAGATAGATATATATACTATAGTTATTACCTAAGAGTAGATAGCTAGATCTTTAGTAATTAATCTAAGTCTTAATTAGATTATTCTTATTAAGGTAAAGTATAAAGCTTCTTAACGGATCTATTATAAACGATACTACTCTCGTCTAAGTCAAGCCTAACTTACTTTATTTAAGTAACAGCAAAAGCCACCTTAGATTACCCTTATAGGTCATCCGTTACAATGCCCTCGCCGCTACTATTTGATTCCCTTGCGTCGACGGCTGCCCTCTATAAGAAAAACAATAAAATAACCTTGAAGAGGAGAAAGTATCCTATGAGCATCTATCTATGCCATAATGTCACCAAGGCATCCTGATGATGGGCTATTGAGTAGAGCTGTGAGACTTGAAGCAAGAGCCCGGCCTACAAGCTCAGATTGAGATGGCGAGATGAAGGACGTCCAGAAACACATTCGAATAGTAATTTTGCCTTGATCTTCGATAACATAGACCGATATAGCATACTAACGAAAAGTTAGGTTTTAATGAAATACAGGAAGGATAATGTGTGTTCATACCTCGTCGGACATGTTAGATACGATGTTCTTCATTAGCAACTCGCTCTCACCATATGACGTCAGTTCTTGGTAGCGTTGCATGTTGAGGAAAGTGTTAAAGAGATTATTAACTAGCAATGCTGCTTCGATACTGCTAACAGAGCAGTTTTGATGCTACATGTGTTAGCAAGACGTCATTCTCTCCTAGTTTCTATAACTTACCATCATAGCTTCAGCGAGATCAAATTGCAGAGTCTCGAGGAGAGAAGAGAGCTTCGCGTCGGGTGAGAGCCGGACACGGCACGGTAACAAGTTGATGAATGGTCCCGCGGTCGTCTCAACATTAGCGATGGGAGCGTCGCGGCCAGACATCATGTATCCAAACACAACGTCATCGGTCTTTGTGAACTGGCGTAGAACCATAGCCCAAGCTGCCTGGAATACATTGCCTGTCGTCACACCTCGCGTTTTGCAGAAAACGCGGACATCGTCGTATCCGTCAAAAGGTACCGTGATACTCTCAAAAGTAGCGGTCAAATTGACCGCATCGGCGTTCAAACAAGGGAATCGGCTTGGCTCTACATCATGCAGATGTTGCTTCCAAAAGTCGACTGCCTTAGATCTATCCGTGCTCTCGATGTGCGAAATAAAGTCGCGGTACTGGGGAACCGGGCGGTCATCTCGGCCGTGGGTGAATGAAATCTGCAAGTCGTGCAGCATGACGCTGAGAGATACCAGATCGTACAGAGCATGACTGAGCTGGAACTGCGCGAAAGCTTTGCCGGAGGGGGTCGTAGCAGTTACTAGCCGATGCGCCGGAACTATCTCGTCGGGAACAACAGGCCACGGCTCAAAGATTGATGCCGGCTCAGATTTTACACATCCAAGATGTGAGACTGGTGCGGAGAAGTTTCTCAACACAACTTGGACGCGACGGCCGTCCAAAGACCTCTTGAAGACAGTGCGAAGAATGGCATGTCTGTCGACGACTCTTTGCCAGGATAGAGCTAGGCGATTCAGGTCGACGCTCTTAGATGAGGACGACTGTAGCTCGAACACAAAGTTGGCGTACCAGGTGCCCCTTTGCGCCTCCTGAACCTCCAAGATGCTGTCCTGCATGGGAGATACCGGGTATACTTCTTGCACGTTGTCAAGTTCGAGGCCAAGATCTTGGCCCGAGGTGCTCACAGGCAGCGTAGGTCCCTTTGCATCTGGCGTCGACGTTGTCTTCTCCGCACTGACGCAGTGACGAGCGAGCTCGGACACTGTCTTGAACTGGAACATTTGTCGTACCGTTATGATAATCCCCGCTGCACGCGCTCGTGAAATGACTTTCATGGCCAACAGAGAATCCCCCCGATTAAAAAAGTTGGAGTGTATACCAAGCTCTGAAACAGGAACGTTTAAGACTTGGCTCCAGATAGTCTGAAGCTTTACCTCCATGTCCGAGCTTGGAATTGTAACAGCATCTTGTCGTGACGAAACATGAGCTTGTTGGGTTAGTTGAGAACTTTCACGCGGGAGCTTGTTTCCGAGGCCTTGGGGACCAATGATCGTGACGGATCCGTCCTGGTTAAGATGGCCCAAATCGGCGGTCTTGAAAAACCGGTGATCCGAGTCAGCGGCCCACGAAGGAGTTCGAATGAAGAACATTTCCGTTTTCACGGGATTGTTCATGTATTCACGGCCAACCGTGGGTCCTTCGACAACAATACGGCCGGTCGCTCCCAGGGGAACCAGCCTCTCGTGGTTCTTAACATCGACGATCCAAATGCGACAGGACAGCGTTTGACCGTCCTCAATACGGTGCATCTTTGTATGGCTCGATTTATCCATGGCGCAGAGTAAAGAGGCTTCAACTGGCCCGTATGTCCTGACGAGAAAATATTAGTGACTTTCTTGAGATTGCGGTGAGGCACACTCACTTAATAATGTTGACATGACCGGCCCATTTATTGACGACAGAAGCATCCATGACGCTGCCACTGGGGCATATCACGGTTTGCAGGAAAGGGAAATCTTGGGGTTCCATGCTTTGCAACGATCCAGTTGGGATGACGGCCCAGTCGATTCTCATGCTGGCCATGGCTCCGGATAGACCGTCGTTAGCCTCATCCTCCGAAATGACACAAACGCAACCGCCTTGGTTCAAAGTCATGATTGTCTCAAGAATACTCTGCTCTGACCAATAAGAAGTGAGGTGTCCGACTCTCGATGAGGAGCTTATGCCCATCAGATGTACGCTGTCGATGGTAGTCTGCAGATTTTGATGTTCCAGGACGGTACACTTGACGTCACCACTGCTGACCGCTGTGGCAAATATAAAGGCAGCGTTGCTCGGTACAACGGATACCTGTGGATCGGCTGCGACAGAAGGCAAGCTCATTAAGAATTCAGGATCCATTGATAGCGTATTGAGGTTCAGTGCTGTAATCTTGTCCTCGTAGTCGGCAGCGGCAACCGCGAGCAGAGGCCTTGTGTCCGAAATAATTCTGGACAGTCGATGAGTACTATCTGCATGGTTAAGGGCAATGAAAGCGGAGCCAGCTTTCAAGATGGCAAGCATGACCACTATGGCCCATAGGTTGCGATCTGAACACATCGCAATCACGACCTCGGGACCAGCACCCAGCTCGATCAAGTAGTGAGACAATCGATTGGAGAGGTCGTCCAGCTCACTGTACGTCAGTCCAGCATGTCGTGTGCAAACAGCCATGGAATCAGGTCTAACGGCTACTGCACTTTCGAAGGATTCATGCAGGCCGACCGTACTGATGGTTCCAGGCTTTACAGACAACTGCTTAATATGCTGCATAGTATTGTCGCAGAGCATGTCAACCTGATCCACGGTTTGGTGCGGGTTCTCGAGCAGACTCTGTAATGTCTTCATGACAGTACCAAGAACGTCAAAAGCCTGGTTTCTGGAAAGTACAGAAGACGAATAGTCTAATGTGACTTGGATTCCCTCACTTGATTCAACAATCTGTAAAGACACAGGATACTAGTGGTTGCATGCCTTGGTTAGTTGCGCAAATCGATCATTGCAAACAATGGGTCTTACCTCAATTTCGCCATCTCCCCCCAAGGCTTCAAACCTGACGGATGCATTGGAACCGCTGTTGGTGGCAGGGGCCGAGACTTTAAGGACGTTCACTATGGTATTAAACAATGGGTCTACGCTGGCGCTGACAGCGTGGTTTATGTCTTTAAGGGCGAAATATTGATGAGACAGACTCTTCAGAAAACCTTCTTGGGTGCTTCGCAGTAGTTCAAGAAGGGTTGAGCCTGAGTCGATGTCGGCTCGAAAAATGAGCATGTTGATCAACGGACCAACGAGATTGTGAACGTTGTGAATTGGCGCGTCACGGCCGGATGCAAGATAGCCAAAGCAAACCGATTGGTCTCCACGGTATAATCGCAAAACAAGCGCCCAGATAGTTTTGAAGATGTCGGCAAGTGAGACGCTATACTGTGCGCAGAGTTCTTGGATAGCAGTCACTTGGCCACCTTCAATACCGTGCTGAACTGATCCCGCGGTTTGTTGCGAAGAAGCCGCGGCCGAGGAGTTCAACGCAGGAAATATGCATGGCTCGACATTTCGCAGGTATTCTTTCCAGAAAGAAAGGCCGGCCGCATGAGATTGTCCTCGGACAAAAGCAATGTAATCGCTGTATGAGGGAGCAGCCTCATCAGGTAGGGAATTGCCGTAGGCTAAGCACACGTCACTGATAATAGAGTCAATCGAGGCTGCATCGCTCAGCACATGGTTGTTGACGAGTTTGCAGTAGATGGAGCCTGTTGATCTGACGCGACAAATCGACAAGCGATATTGGATGCCACCTTCGCCATAGCTTTCCGTACGCTCATCGGCCAGGAATTCTGACAAAGTATCGTGCTCTAGGCTGAGAATTGGCGCAGCAACTTGCTTTGCTACGACCTGAACAAAGCTGGCTTGGACAAATCCAGCCTCGATAAAATACGAGCGAAGGCCTTGATGCCTTTGGATGACATCAGCCCAGGCCTGGTTCAGACGTGAAACATCGATGCCTGAGTCGGCCGTCACGACCCAAGTGTTTTGAACCTTGTACTGGCCAGGTGATCTGGCTTGGCTGATGAGGATTCCTTCCTGGACAGGCGAGCAGGGGAATGCATCTTCGATGTTATAATCCGAGATCCGCAGGTCGGCGTGGCAAGTTTTCAAGAAGTCGACGAGAGTTTCTTCATCAAGCGACAGAAGACTGAATCGCGTGCGGGTGACCATCTCCGAGCTGATAGGACCCGACTCCGCTGCCTGGTACGCCAATTTTTGAATGGTCTTGAGTCTCATGATGTCTTGGACCGTAATGTTGAGGCCTTCTGTCCTCGCGCTGGCCACGGCACGCATAGCCAGAATGGAATCACCGCCAAGACGTGCAAATGTCTGTTCAGTACTGATGGTGCTGGGCTCACGTCGTAGCACAGCGCCCCAAATCTTCTGTAACGCGTACTCGTGAGCATTAGATGGCCGAATCAGTGCCATTCTGTTGGAAAGTGAGTAGCGATGAATGTCCTTGGGATGCAAGGCCGTTGCCATGCTGCGCAAGGCGCGGCGATCAGTCTTACCAGATACCGTGCGAGGAATCTGGGAGACGGGAAAGAAGACCTTGGGTACCATGTACGCCATGACCTTTGTCTCTAGGATTCCAACGGCTTGAGCCAAAATCGGTTCCAGTTTGCCAAGACCATGCAGGATAGCAGGCACCTCAGACGTCTGAGTTTTGTTGGACTCCGACACGAAGACAGCAAGCATTTTACTGTTCTGTACATCAACTTGGTCGGGGACAACCTCGATCTCCTGGCTGATGACCTGGCGCAGATGATGCTCGATCTCTCCAAGCTCCACACGCTGTCCGTTGACTTTGACTTGGGTATCTTTCCTGCCTACGTAGCGAAGTGACCCGGTAAAATCGTATTTCGCAAGATCACCCGTCTTGTAGCATCGGTGGTTGAAGCTGCCGTCTGTTTGACAGAATTCAGGAGGCTCGATAAATGACTGGGCTGTCTTGGTAGCATCACCCAGGTAGCCTCGGGCGAGAAGTGGTCCTTGGAGGAGTAATTCTCCAATACTTCCAATCGGTAGTACCGCATCGTGGTTATTAGGATCGACAATCCACGCCTTGCCAAAAATTGGGTGGCCGATACAATCTGCGCTGCTGGTTGTGTCGAGATTGCACTGTGCAGTAGCGAAAATAGAACTTTCACAAGGTCCATACAAGTTGAACAACTGTACTTTACCGCTCCATGCCTCCATGCAATCGCGGGTCATTGGTTCTCCTGCAAACACGATGCCCTTGAGGCTCGTGACCGCCTCCATTTGAGACAGGAGTAGACCGATAGTGGGAGTGAGGCAGGCCCAGTTGGCTTGTGTTCGATTAATGGCACCTGCAGGGTCCTCGAGACGTTCTTGCTCTGTGGGAACACAGATGCAACCACCGTGAGTCAGGGTTGTAAAAATGTCATGGAGCGAAATGTCAAAAACAAAAGCTGCGAATTGAAGAGTCCTGGTGGACGGTCCCATGCCCAAGATTCGCCCCTGCGCCTCGATACTTGTAATGAGAGCTTGATGCTCAAGGAGAACTCCCTTGGGAATACCAGTGCTACCAGAAGTAAAAATGACGGCTGCGACATTTGTTGGTGTAGCTCCACTGCTGCTGGTCAGCGCTTCTAACGGTAGATCTCTCAGCATGGCGAGATCAACTTCAACTATAGTCCTTCCATCCTTGGGGAGTGATGAGCTTAGCGAAGGACAAGCTAAAATGATGCTGGCGTCGGTATTATCGATCACAGTCGAAGTCCTTTCAATAGGATGTGATGGATCCAAGGGAACAAATGCGCCACCAGCCTTCAAGGTAGCGAGCATGCACACAATGGGAACCGCCGATTTGTTGAAATAGAATGGCACTAGAGACTCGGGACCAACGCCGAGCTTCTGGAGATGGACCGCCAGCTTTTGGGATAAATTATCCAGCTCGCCATAGGTCAAACTCGCATCCATTGCAACAATGGCCTGGTCATGTGGTCGCAATCGGGCCTGCGTGGTAAACTTGTCGTGTAAGCAGGCCGAAGTGGGGGTCCACGAATTTATGTTGTTCCAGGACTGGATTCTTTGAATATCGAATTCGCTACAGATAGCTGTGCTGCTGACCGTACGTTGCGGCTCCTCAATGATACGCGAAATTGCAGTCACCAGTGTTTGCGCAAGACTGTTGGCGGTTTCCTCTGTTAGTTCTTGAGGCCAGTATGAGAGATCGGCTGAGATGCCGTCGACGCCATCCATGGATATGTTAACAACGCATGTGTACTCGGTAGGGTCGTTCTTAGCTACCGGCTCAAAGTCGAATTCAGCGGCGGAGAGCTGGCCTGCATTTCGTCGCTGGATCGACATGGCCGTGTTGAACATTGCCTGGTCGCTGAGACCGAGGGCGTTTTGTATAGAAGCCAGTGAGACATTGTGGTGTTGCTTCCCATCAAGATAGTCCTGCTGAATCCTTTTGACAGTGTCCAGGAGTGTAGAGTCATTGCCAAAGTTGCTGCGACATACAAGCATGGAGATGTAGGGACCGACTGCTTCTTGGATGTGATTGAGCGGGGCGTCTCGTCCTGAAGACAAATAGCCAAAGCAAACATCATCGGATGCGCAAAAAACGCGAAGAACCATTGCCCAAGCGGCCTGCAGAACGTTGGCAGTTGTTACAGACTCTTGCTTACAGAAATGGGACAGGGCCTTTGATATCTGAGAGGGGATTTGTACCATGACTGTCGAAGGGTTGCGGCTCTCAGGTACTTCGGCGTCACTTTTGTCCCGTGCAATGTATGACGGTGTCAGCCCTTCCAGATGGAGTTTCCAAAAGTTGAGTGAGCTCCCAGCTGTGTTTGTGTCCAAGTATTCCACATAATGGCCGAATGGAAGTGCGGGCTGCTCATATGGGGTATCGCTGTATGCCATGGCCAAGTCTTCCAGCAGCAGAGCCATGCTGGCTCCATCGACAATGGCATGGCTGATACGAATACTACAAAGCAGTTCTCCAGGTGTGGCTGAGGAAAGACTTAACAAGTGCAAAGCACCAGAACGCTGATCCACTTCTTGCGGCCCCTGCTGATGCTGTTCCTGATTCTTATTCGAGACAATGACCACATTTGCCCTCATGTCTTTAACCACCACCTGGTCGTATAAACCGCCTTGGCGAGTACTCGCAATGAAGACGGTGCGTAGAACTGAATGCCGTTGAACAGTCCTTTCCCAGGCGTCAGCGACTCGCTCAGGCGTAATAGTCCCTGATGGATCACGGGAGATCATTTTCCATGAGAATTCGATTCCATAATGAGATCGTTCCTTCATCTGACTAATGAGAATACCTTCTTGCAATGGTGTGCAGGGGTAAGCTGCCTCAATAATGGGGTTTTGTAGGCCGGTACGCTCTTTGACAGTCTTCATCATACCAGAAAACGTCTTGGGCGTGAAGGGGAGCAGCGGAAAATCGCTCAACGTCTTTGATGGCTTCAAAGAAGGTAGCTTCTGTGAAAAGGCAGTCAGGCAGTGCTGGAGCCGCTCAACCCATTTGGCGATATCATTTTGATGCTCAAGATGCTTACTCCAACATATGGTAAAGTCGAGCTCGCCGTCTTCCACATAAGTGTTGATTTCGAACAATGCAAGACGAGGGCAGCTTGAAGCCATAATAGGCATCGAAGCCTCAAACTCCTTTGCTGGTTGTAGCACAGACTGAGATGGAAGCGAGCTGTTCTTGTGCCCAAGGTAGTTAAACAAGATCTCCATGTTTTCGTGGTCGCCAAATGCCCTCTGGCCCTCAACATTGTGATAACGGCTCGTAAAATAGGACCAACCCTTGCTTGGCATTGACATGCGACAATCTTTGACGTTTCGTAGTATATCTATCGGGGAGTTCGCGTCCTGTCCGGCGCTGACTGGGAAGATTGTAGTGAACCACCCAACTGTGCGGCTAAGGTCGATATCATCGCGCCAAGGCTCTCTCCCATGGCCTTCTGTGAAGATAACTGGCATCTCTCTATCGACAAATGTCTCGCTAAATGACTGAAACACGGCCGCCAGCATAATGTCCACAGGGTTCGTTGCGAATGCAGGGTTGCAAGGACCCATGAGACACTTTGTAATCTCCGAGCCGACTCGAAACTGGTGCAAGATTACATCGTCCAAGGTGTTGCGCGGCTGAATGCCCCAATAGGTTTTTGGTGGTGCCGGAATCGACATCTTCAAAGAAGTCGACGGATCAAGATTGTCGGCCGCATACTGTCGTTGTAGCTCTGTCCACGCTTGAAACTTGACAGTAGGCTCCGCATATAGACATTTTTGAACAAGAAGCGATTCCAAGTCACTTTGCATGATAGACCACGATACCTCATCCACGATTGCGTGATGTGCGGTCATGAAGAGGTGGTCGGGTGAGTTCTCCATTCGCAGAACTATTGCGCCAAAAGTAGGGCCAGCCTCCATATTTATGGACGCGCGGAGGGAGTCCACGTAGGGAACGGCGTCCAGAGGTTCCTTGATGCGCACGTCATGAAAGTTGAACGATGAGCAGGATAGAATTATCTGTGCGGAGTTGTTGTCCACCAGGCGTGAACGTAGGATAGGGTGCGCAACTTCAAGTTGCCGGATGGCATCCTCGTACTGACTTGCGGAGAAAGTCTCGCGCACCTTAAGCACTAGCCCTTGTTGGAACATGCTGTGGTTAATGCGCTTGACGTACAGCTGCTGAATTGGGCTGAGCGTAAACACCTTGTTTTCTTGGACAATCAAGTCTGCTGAGTGAGTCACCGACTTGTTGCCAGAAGCAGCAGATGCCGCAATGCCACGGAGTGATTTGCTTTTAATAATATCACGCATATTGCAAGTAACACCATCAGCGCGACAACGAGCTATCACCTGCATAGCCGATATTGAGTCTCCGCCTAGACTCATAAATGACCGTCCTAAACCAACGCTCCTGGTAGGGAGACCAAGAACTGATGAGACGGCGGCTTGAATAACAGCTTCGAAGTTATTGGCAGGGATCATGGTTTCTTCAAAATCCGATTGAGCGAGTACGTTTTGGTATTCCTCGGTGTTCAGGTCGGACGCCCAGCGAGCAACTTCCTTTCGATATAGTTTTCCTGTCGGGCTGAGAGGAATTTTGTTGACGACTACCCATACAGATGGAACCATGTAGCTAGGTACGAGCCCAGAGATGTAATTTGTGAGCTCAGTTGCGTTGCAACCGCTGTCACCTATCGCTTGCTGATCCAGAAGCTGCAAGGTACGTGCACTTTGCGACGGTTTGTAGTGAGCCGGTGTCACTACGGCCATCAACTTGTTGGACGCAGGGCCCTCGGAAACAGCAATTGTAACAACATGCTTGACAGATTTGTGAGCCCGCACGTGGACCTCGATTTCTTCCAACTCTACTCGCTGGCCTCGAATCTTCACTTGGTTGTCTCTTCGTCCCACAAACGTGAAGCTGCCATCATCATTCTGACGGACGAGATCTCCAGTCCGGTAAACGCGACGGCAGCCCGACGGGGCGGGCTCGATACGCTCGTCGAGTAGGAATTGTGGGTTGTTCACAAAACTAGCCTTCGTTTTTTCCCGGTTGTTGAGGTATTCTCGAGCCAGGATGGGGCCTTCTATGAGAGCTTCACCCACGCAGCCAATCGGTACCAGAATGTTGGGATCGTCAGGCTGCGCAACCCATAGTCGGCTGGCAAGCACTTTCCCTATATTGTCGGTTCTGACGTCTGACTTCACCTTGCAGGCCATTGTGGTTACTACCGACGCCTCCGCTGGGCCATATACGATATCAAAGTCGACGAGATGGGACCATTGATCCAGGTTATGTTTGGTAACAAACTCACCCCCAAGTGAAAGGTGCTTGAGACTTGTCGCTCTGCTCTGATCAATGTAGCTCGCTACGCTTGGTGTTGTGAACAGAGAGTTGGCGTTTAATCTCTGGATAGCCCCGGCAAGATCACCTGTCCTTTCCTCTTCGTCCGGTATACATAGGCAGCCGCCTCGAGTCAACGCGCCCCAGTGGTCAGAAATACTGATGTCAAAGTGATAGGCAACGAATTGGAGGATTCTGGAGTTGGAAGAAATGTCCATCGATGCGCAATGTGCAGCACAAGATGTGGCAATGCTGCGGTGCTCTAGTATGATGCCTTTGGGCTTACCAGTAGAGCCGGAGGTAAACACAACAACGGCGGCGTTGTTTGGTCGAACTGACCTGCGGCGAAGGTTTTCGCCTGCAGGAGGAAGATTTTCCATGAAGGCTTGATCCAAAACCAGAATTGGCAACACACCTTCCAGCTCTGACTTGTACTTTGCAGCCGTTATCAGCAAAGGAGCATTGACGTCCTGCAAGATGCCCTCTTTTCGTTCGAGAGGCTGGGCCGGATCAACGCATACGTATGCACCACCCGTTTTCAGAACTGCAACCATGGCCACGACTGCCCAGGAGGACTTCTCAAATGATAAAGGTACGATGGTCTCAGGCCCCACGTCATACTTCTGCTGAAGGTGAAGTGCCAGTCTCTCAGCCACATCGTTCAGCTGGAAGTACGTATAAGCTCCATCAGAAGCGCACACCGCGCTACGTTCGGGGCCCTCTTCTACGCAGTGCTCGAACTGGGTATGAAGACACGTATCCACAGACTCCAGCGATTCGTTGTTCCACTTGACAAGTTGGTCCACATGCGAAGCTGGTAAAGTCCGCAGTTGCGATATAGGCTCTCCAGCCTGGCTGATAATACTGTGTACGACTTGTACGAATGTGCGACCGATGTGATCTGCCTGTACCGACGAGATCTTATCAGTCCAATGGGACAGAGTCAGGGTCACGTCGCTGTTCATGACGACGATGCCGACGGCGCAATCGTATTCAGTTGGATCATCGCCTCCCAGAGGGATGATTTTAACGTCTCCCGTTGACGGAGATACCGTGCCAGAAGAGCTATCTCTCCGCTGAATGGAGACGACAGTGTTGAATAAGGTACGACCTCGCAAAATCGAATTGACTCTGTGCTGGATATCTGCCAAAGCTGTGTACTGATGGGGAAGCATTTTGACGTAGTCTTCTTGAACACGCCCCAGGAGTTTCATTGCAGTTTCATCATCACAAATGACCATGCGCAAAGGCAGCATGTTGATGAGAGGTCCAACCATGCTGGCGACTTGATCAACAGGTGCATCTCGGCCGGAGCTTAGGTATCCAAAGCACACTTCATCAGAGCCGGTGTATGCTCTGAGAACGAGGGACCAAGCGAGGTGAAATAAATTGGACATCGTAAAGTTATTCGAGCTGCAAAACTCTTTCGTGAGTCGATAATCCACCGCATTGTCTATTTTCATTGTTTTCAATGTACGTGGTGCACCCGTGCTCGGAAGAGTCAGGTGAGTTGGCGTGACTCCCTCGAGGTATTCTCCCCAGTAGTTCAAGTCGTCCTCCTGGTTCTGGATGTTTAGAAATGCCATATAGTTGCTGTACAGCGGTTCTGGTCCCTTGAGTTTAGCGCCATAAGCTAACATCAAGTCTTCGAGAATAAGTCCCATAGAAACGCCATCCGTGAATACATGACTCATGTCAATCCGGACGAACACAGTTTCAGCAGCAGTCTTGCAGATGCGAAAGTTGTGTGGCAGATATGTATCGTAATCAAGTTGGCTGCTGGCTATCGCACTAGGCATCTCCTCCAATTCTTGTCGTTCGCAGTCGATAAAATGTGGTCTTGATCTAATAGATTTGAGAACAACCTGATAGTATACACCATCCTTGCGATTTTCTTCAACCAGGATAGTTCTCAAGGCTGGGTGGCGACCAACGACTTGCTCCCAGGCAGCGCTTAGTTTGGTAATATCGACTGTACTTTGAGACAGTGGTAACGCCTCACAAATAAGCTTGAACTGATACAAAGAAGCGTTTCGTTCTTGGCTGAGAATCATTCCTCGTTGAATCGGACTACAAGGATAGATATCCTCCACGTTGCTCACGTCAGTGATCCCTTCTGTCGGTAACGACTCGGTCAGCATTTGTTTCAGGCTCTTGTAACTCATACTGAGTAGCGGAAAGTCGCTCAGTGTTCTGGTCGTCGGTGTGTTTTGCAACTGTAACAGAGCTTCTTGCAAGCAATCTTGGTAGTTCTGAGCCAGGCACTCTACACCACCACCACGGGAAATACCCTTGGCGCATAAGAATTTGACGGCAAGTTGCCCCTCCTTAATACCTGCTTCGACATCGATAACTGAATCTCTCTTGGCCGATATATTTACATCAATCCAATTTCGGTGGTTTTCAAGTGGATTGAATAGCGCATCTTCGGCTTCAAATTGCTGAAACTGCCCGACAAAATTGAATAAAATTTCAATCAAGGGATTTCTGTGCAGACGCTGATTGACCATGGTGCTGAAAGTTTCAAGTGTCTTGGGCTGCATAGCTCTCCTAGTGTCCTTGCCTCGTATAAGATTGTCGATCATGCTGGCATTGATATCCACGTCCAAAAAGAATGGTTTCAGTACGGTAAACCATCCCACCGTGTCGGCCGGATCGAAGTCGTCGTTGAAGGTCTCACGACCATGGCCTTCCGAATGTATAACGGGAGTGGTTCGATCAGGGAAGGTTTGTTTCAAAGCAAATGCCAAGCAGGTAAGTAAGATGTCGCTTGCTTCAGTAGCCAGAGGTAGGTTGCTACTACCGAGAAGCATAGTTGTTAGATTGTTGGAAAGATAAAACTCGACTGTTTCCGTGTTGGCGTATGTGTTTTGTTCCATATCCAAGTTCCAGTACTCGACTTGCTCTTTCGGATGATTCAGAACAAGCGCAGTGTGTTTGCTGTATTCGGTGACATGAGCATTTGAAGACTGGCACCAACTCTTGAATGACAGTGTCGATGACCTGCGCGGCGCCCTGAGGGACACGAAGTCTTCCAGGTATTTCAAAATAATCCTCCAAGATACTAGATCAATAACAAGATGGTGGGCGACGATGAAGAGAAGTTGACTATCATCCTTAATGTTGCACAAACCTGCGCTAAACACTGGGCCTTGACGAATATCCAAGCTTTTCTCAAGATCCTGTGCGATTGCGTACATCTCTTCCAATGAATTGATGTTGTGGGCGGCATAGAGATTTGAACTTTCAATATTGTCCACAATGCGCTGGTTCCAGGTGCCATTCGGAGATTGCTCGAAACGGGACCGAAGCATTGAGTGTTCGGCGACCAGGGCTTGAATGGCTGCGGCAAAGACACTCGAGTCCACTTCCTTGTTGACACGAAGAGCAAAGCTTTGATTAAAGTAATTCTCCCCATTTGGAAAGTGTGCGAAAAACAGTTTTTGAATGGGAGAGAGCTCAAATGGCACGTTGACCTCTTCTTTCGTCTCCTGAGGCTGTTCATGTCGCTCCTGTTTCACGCGGCTGGCAATGGCTGACAGAGACTTAGAGCGAAGAACAGTCTGTACTGAAATTACCAAGCCATGTACCCGGGCTAACGATGACAGGCGCATGGCTGAAATAGAGTCTCCGCCCAGGTTCATGAACGAGCGGGAGATGAGTAAGTCACTTGCCGGCCGGTTTAATACTTCAGCACAAAGCTCTTGGACTTGCTTCTCCATTGGAGTCGCATGCGACGTCGAAGTCTGACACGTCCGCAAACCTTTGATCTCATGATAAAGCGCATCGTTCATGTTGCTGATCCATTTGTTGATGAGCTTTCTATCCAGTTTTCCGGAAGAGTTGAGAGGCATTGATTCTACAACTGCCCAGGTATGAGGAATCATATGTACTGGCAGCCGTTCCTCAAGCCACTCAATTGCACTGTTGACAATTTGTTTGGCACGGCTATCATTCACTGGTTTCAGGGACGTGGCCGTGACTTCGCTCAGGTATGTTGGGCTGGTGGTCAGTCCGAGAGTAACTACCGCCGTCAGTTGCTTGATGCAAGCGCCTCGCGACGGGAAGGCAACGACAATGTTGTCAAAACCAGAAAATGAAGACAAATTCCACTCGATATCTCCGAGCTCAACGCGTTGACCTCGAATTTTGACTTGAGAGTCAGATCGTCCAACAAAGTTAATTGCTCCCTTAGACGTGTAGCGGACCAGATCTTGCGTTCTGTAGAGCCGCATTGGTTTGCCATTCGACCATCTTGGATTTACCACGAACGAAGTAGCGGTTTTCTCAGGATCCTTCAAGTATTCCCGAGCCAAAATTGGTCCCTCGATAAGAAGTTCACCTATGGTTCCAATGGGAGCCAGTTTGTTGTAGTTTGAGGGGTCGGTGATCCACAACCGGCAACCTACGCCAAAGCCAATATTTGTCGATGCGATGTCTCCGGACAAGTCTTCTTTACTACAAACGCTCGTGATGCTGGCTTCTGCGGGGCCGTATCCGTTAATGATTTCCACTTTACCCGCCCAAGCGTCCACGACATCTTGTCGCACTGCTTCTCCTCCCAAGCATAACGTCTTGACCGACGGGACGGAATCGGGATTGATCGTTGAAGCGACAGTCGGCGTAATATTCAGAAGCGTAACTTTGTAACGATCAATAGTAGCGCTGAGATCGTTTGTTCTCTCATATTCGGATGGAACACACACCGTACCTCCAAACTGGAGAGTGGTGAAGATTTCTTCGACGCTGACATCAAACGTGTAGGACGCAAACTGGAGTACCCTACTCGTCGGTTTGAAGTGTAGAGCATGACCAGCAGCAAGGGCCACAGTTGCCATAGAATGATGTTCAATCAAAATACCCTTGGGTTTGCCTGTGCTTCCGGAAGTGAATGGCACAAAGGCTATATCTGTGCTGCATCTCCCCGGCCAGTGATTGGTTGCCGGAGGCATCGCTTCCAGGCTCCGGGGGCATACGATGACAACTTTTTGGACAAGATTTGCAGCGATTTCTGCATTGCCAGGCGAGCAAACAATGATAGTTGCATTCGTATCGTTCACGATGTTCTTGAGGCGACCTTGAGGATACGCTGGATCAAGGGCAGCGCATGCGCCACCAGCCTTGAGAATAGCCAACATGGCTACCACAGTCCACACGGACTTCTCAAAGCAGAAGGGTACAATAACCTCGGGGCAGACGCCATAAGCCACGAGTTGGGAGGCAACTTTATCAGCAGCTGCCTCCAGTTCGGCATATGTAAATCGGCCGTCCCAGCCCACGACTGCTTCTTTTTCCGGGGTCTTGGCCGCTTTCTCAGCTATAATTTCATTGATTCGAGCATCAACTCGCTCAATTTTCGTGTCATTCCAAGCCATGATATCGCCCCTGTGCTGAGGCGAGAAGATGTCAAGTTCATCAATCCGGGACGTACTGTCTTGCACGATGCTCCTAACAGCTTGTGCAAACGTCGAGGCAATACTTTCAGCCATCTTGGGCGAAATCTGCGAAATCTGAGATTCCATCTCGATCAAAGTACTTGTATCAGAAACAGTAATGTCTACCGTGATCGTATATTCTGTAGGGTCAGTTCCAGAGAGGCGACGTGCTTGGATGGATCCGCCTCGCGCCACGTCTTCTTTGGACTTCTGAAGGGATAGAATGGTGTTGAAGAGTGCCTCGCTAGACAATCCGAGGGCGTGGTGGATTCCAGCAAGTGACGCCCCCTGGAAGTCGAGGTTGGCCAAGAAGTCCGTATGGCACTGTTGTAAAACTTTCTCCGCAGCATCATCTCCATCAAGGTTAAGTTGACAAATCATCATATTGATGATGGGTCCAACCATCGTGTCAATGCCGGCGACTGGGGAATCTCGCCCCGCGGATAGATAGCCAAAACAGACATTGCTGGACCCAGTATAAGCGCGCAGAACAACACCCCAGGCGACCTGTATCAAAGAGAAAAGAGTGACTCCTGTCTTGTTGCAGAACTCGTTGAGCTCGGATGTGCTGATAGCAAGATTGACGTGAGTGAGGTGCTGGCCCTTTGCACGCATATTCGCTTTACCATCCAGAAGGTTGGGAAAGTGGCAAGGTTCCACGCCTTCAAGATACCGCTTCCAGTGTTCGATCTGCTTCGGCGCGGATCTGGACTGCGTAAATGATACAAAGTCTCGGTACAATGGTCCTATGTCGGAAGCAAGCTGACTGTCATAAGACAAGGTTAAATCGCGGATCAAAACTCCCACACTATAGCCGTCGATAATCTTGTGATCCATCTCTATCTTGAGCAATACCCTGGAGTTCTCTGTCGTGCAAACAGTGAAGGTATGAGGTGGCAAGGCAGGAGCAAACCTTATTGCACCAGGCGCTTCTAAAGCTGCGACTGCGTCACCGAACTTTGCGTGATGAATTGTTCTTATACTGGTGGGCGTCACCTTTAAGGTGACTTGAACAGTCGAATCATCACCAGAGCCAACCTCTAGAAAGATTGTTCGCAGCATAGAGTGACGGTGGACTACCCTCTTCCATGCGCTGATTATCCTGTCGGGATCAACTTGTTGACCAGATATGGTTGAAGTGAATTCGACCACAGATTTGACCAGGTATGAGTCCTGTGTTTTGTGTTGTGAAAGCAACATACCCTGCTGGATTTTTGAAAGGGGGTAAATTTCTTCAATAACAGACAAATCGAAAATATTTCTACTGATCAGACTGGCCTGAATGCCCTCAAGGAGACTCCAGTCCAGGGGCATGAGGCGCATGTCGGCCATCGTGAGCTCCCGTGCCATCGGGGGGAATGTCTCTGCAACTTGCATCAATAGTAGCTCACAGGTCCTTATCCATTGTTGGATTCGATCTTGATGTTTCATCTTTTTGTTGTAAATAAAAATGAATTGGAGGGAGTCTGGCCTGGCGGCGACCAAAACATCAACCAGGGCAATGCGTGCAGCTTCGGGGGAGTAGTTTTGCGCCTCGGAGCTCATTTCAAAGTCTCCGAGGTGGCTAAAGACCGCGTCATCCCTCTCTAGCTGTTGGAACATTCCGGTATAGTTGAACAGAACCTCAGGCTGATGCAAGTCGGAGAATTCCTGACGCCCTTCTGGGTGGAGATGCTGAGAGCAGAAGAACGGCGATCCATTGCCTGGTGTACGTCGTCTGACATCCTTGGTCTGTCTAACAGTGCCTTTGATGTCACTATGCTGCCCAGAAAACAGAGGAGCGATCGTTGTAAACCATCCCACCGTGTTTGTAACATCAATTGCTTCATCCCACGATGATCTTCCGTGGCTCTCATAAAATATAGTAGGGGGGGTACGTTCGGTAAACACCAAATTGAAAGAGTGACTGATTGCGGCTATCATAAGCTCCACAGGTTCGGTGTTAAGAGCCTTGTTGGCATCAGCCAGCAGTAGTTTCATTGCTTTCTGTGGAATCTTAAAAGACGAAATAGAAGCGTCGGACATGAAGTTGGTTTCGCTAACCATGCCCCAAAATCCGTAATCTGGCTTTGGTGGTGCCTGCACGAGAACGTCGGATGGGGCATAGTGCTCTGCACTATGAGAAGATTGAGCTTTGAGCCAAACTTGGTAAGACAAGGGTTTCTCAGCAAGCAGTGCCTTTCCAAGCAGGATGTCTTCAAGATCCTGAAGAAGAATCCTCCAAGAGACAAGATCTACCACAAGATGATGGCATATGAGAACTATCCTCTGCTCAGAGGACTCCATATCATTTGAGGATTTGCTTATCAGCCGAGTGGCAAAGAGCGGGCCATTCACAATGTCGAAGACCGCAGACTCCAGCATTTTGTTCGACAACAGCTCCATCTCCTTAGTGCTTGAAACGTCGTTGGCGGAAAAATCGAAAGATCCTTCAACATCGCAACTAATGCTTTGCGTCCATCCCCTCTCCTTGGTCAAGGTGAAACGTGCCCTAAGCATGCCATGTCTCTCTACAAGCTTTCGCAAGGCGTCGTGAATTTGTGCGCCAGACATATGGCGGTTGACCTTGAGGACAAAGCTTTGATTGTATCGTTCTCTACCGCTCGGCATGCGGTCAAAATGTGCCTTCTGAATTGGAGACAGTTCAAATGCAGCACCGGGGCGCTCATCAGCCAGCACAGTTTGCGTATGGATACGTGCAGCTTTGCTGGCGAGTTCGATGAAGCTGTTGCTTTTCAAGACGTGTTGTACTTGAACCGATATACCCATCTTTCTGCTCTGCGAGACAACTTGCATTGCAGTCAGAGAGTCGCCACCTAGACTCATGAATGATCGAAACCGCGAAACGTCTTTTCGATTGAGCACCGTGCGCCATACTTGTTGAATGCCACGTTCCGTCTCTGTTAACAGGCTGTCGTCCTCCGGCTTCTCCTTTGCAGATGCAATTTCGTCAAGGATATCATCGCTAAGTTTTTCAATCCACGAATTGACTTTCAGGCGATCCATCTTGCCGTTAGTGTTCACGGGCACATTGTTCACGGCCAGCCAGATGGTTGGCACCATGTACGACGGTAGAGTGTTGGAGAGAGCTTGTTTGATCTTCTCAACTTCTGCATCTGCCTCAAATCGGTTTTCTCTTTCAAGAATCTCGATTTCAGAGACACTGGAAGCGTTGAACTGGAATGCACGGAGAGACACAACTGCCACAAGCTTAGCTGTCAATGGGCCCACTGTGGGCATGTACGCCAACCCATGGCGGACCGAAGGCTGCTTCAAGATTTGAAATTCAATATCTCCGAGCTCGACACGGTTTCCGCGAATTTTTATTTGAGTGTCTTTCCTCCGGACGAAGTTCATGGTGCCGTCGTCATTATACCGAGCCAAGTCGCCGGTCACATACATCCTTCGGCCTATGGAGCCCTGACGGCAAGCAAAGCCAGGGTCTGTGATAAATACCGCTGCAGTCTTCGTTGGCTCATTGAGATATCCTCTGGCAACAAGGGGACCCTCGATTAGGATCTCGCCAACGCCGCCAACGGGTACAAGCTGGTTGTAATCATGCGGGTCGACGAGCCACAGCGCAGCACCATACTGGCTGCCGAGATTCGTCGCGTCGACGGTTGGGCCGACTCCTGCGTTGTACAACACGCACACACAACATTCTGATGGCCCGTAGATGAAAGTAAGGCGGGTGTGTTCTGCGAGAAGCTGGACAGTTTCTTTTCGCATGCGCTCGCCACCCATTATGATCGCGTCCAAGTCTTTGATGTCCTCGGGGGTGAAGAGACTCGCGACAGCAGGTGTGAGACCGACCCAGTTGGCCTTGTATTTTTTGAAAGAGCCAACGAGGTCGTTCATTCTCTCGACCTCGCTGGGCACGCATACAGTGCCGCCTCTCATGAGGGTAGTGACTTGGTCGGCAATGCTAAGATCAAACATGTACGCCGAAAACTGAAGAACTCGTGAGTCTTTGCCGATACGAAGGACGTCTCCATAAATACTCGCTCCAGTGGAAAAGGTGGCGTGCTCAAGAATGCTTCCTTTTGGTTTGCCGGTACTGCCAGAGGTAAAGACAACGAATGCTGAATTATGGGGCTCGACGTCGGAAGCTGTTTCGTCGTTGGGTTCAATGAGCTTCTTTTGTGCAAAGTAGTCGCTATTGATCACAATAGCGACGCCCAAGATCTCCCTAAAGCGACCAGCTTGCTGTTCAGAATAAATAATAATTCTGGCATTAACTTGGTGCACAATTTCCGAGAGCCGAGATGTCGGATGAGAAGCATCTAGCGGCACGCATGCACCTCCGGCCTTAAGAACAGCGAGCATGGCAACGACGTGCCAAGCACTCTTTTCGAAACAAAGCGGCACGTATACCTCGGGCCCCACTCCGTGTGATCGCAAATCCAAAGCCAGAATATCAGACAGACTATCAAGCTCTGCGTACGTGAAGTTGGCATCCCAGCCGCAAACGGCCTCGTGATCTGGCTGCAGACTCACCATGTCCCCAACGACGTGGTGAACGCATCGATTGACCTTATCAGGAACATTCGCATTCCATTTCTCCACCTGCTCAATGCTACTGATACTGGCAAGACCAATGTCCCCCAGATTCTGTTGGATGTCATCAAGGACAACCATGAAAACGTGACGAATGCTGTCGGCCAAAAAGGAGGCCATCCTGTCTGACATGGCTGACGACTGGTAGTTCAAGCTGAAGCCGAGCTCGGTTTCGCCAACTTCGACATTGATGGAGCAAATGTACTCTGTAGGATCGTACATGGAAATCATCTCGACTGTAAGCTCTTTCACGTCTATGGATTTGTGTGGTCGAGACACAGAGATCGTTGTGTTGAACAGGGAGACACCAGCAAGAGCCAGTTCGTGCTGAATGTTCATTATCGGACAGTTTTGATGTGGGATGCTGTCAATATAGTCGCCTTTTGCCTTTGACAACATTTTCTTGAACGAGCTGTCGCGATTCAGCTGGTATCTCACAACAATCGTGTTGATCAACGGGCCACAGATTGTTTGTGGATCGTCGTCGAGTTCGATGCCACGTCCTGACACTTGATAACCGAAACACACCTCATTCGACTCCGTATAAGATCCAAGTACAGTCGCCCACACAGCCTGGAAGACACTTGAGATTGTGGTTTCATTTTCTGCACAAAATTGCTTTGCTCGTTCCGAAAGGTGATCAAGTCTGATGTGAACATGTTTGGTGGTAGCCTGTTCTGCATTCTCGTATCGCAATGTAGGGAAATGACAAGGGGTGATGCCCTTGAGATATGTCTTCCAGTAGTTCAAGCTCTTTTCAGAATCTAGTTTCTGAAGATAGGCGACATACTGACTGTACCCACCAACAGGTTCTGCGGACAGGCCGTCAAAATTGCCGGTATAAACATGTAGGAGCTCACTCATGATCAAATCAATAGTATGGGCATCTGCGAGAGCGTGATTTATCTGTACGCAGTAGTAGACCTCACCAGTTTCGATCTGCATGAAACCGATGCGCTGAGGTGCGAAGCAAGCGTCGAACATCGGATCGACCCAGGACTCCAAGTAAGCAACAGGATCCTCGATATCCTGGCCGCTAAGATTGACGCCGGAGGAAGGCCTTGTTTTGAGAACGACCTGGTCGAAGAGCTGATCCCCTTCACTCGCGACGAAAATTGTCCGCAAAATTGAATGTCGAGCAACAACGTGATCCCAGGACTGCAAAAGGCGATTGGTGTCAAGTATGCTATGTGGAGAAGTGGATATTTTGGCCACGACCCGGGTGAGATACTGTTCCGGGCTACTTTGCTGACAGAGAAGAATACCTTGCTGCACTGGGGAGCAGGGATAGATATCCTGAATCCTTTCTTGATGAATGCCCCGCCGTTCCAGAAGGCTGATAATTTCGTCCAGCCCAGGCTGGCTCAACGCAGCCAAAGGGAAGTCAGCATTGACAAGAAGTGACGACAGGCCCATCATCTCGGATACCATGGCCTCGAGTGTGACAGTATACTGCGACATCCAATGCGGAATTTTATCAGCCATCTTCATAGTCTTGTTGAAGCTGGTATGAATCATCAACTCGCCGTTGTCAATCAAGACGGCGATCTCGAACAGCGCTAAGCGTGGCATGTCTGGATCAAAGTTGATACCGGCCTCATTGGCATAGCGAACCGGCCTGAACATCGCGTTTTCTTTTTCGAATTGCTGCGTTAAGCCGAAGTAATTGAACATTATCTCTGGCTGGAAGCCCGTGCCGCTATGCTCATCTTGCTCGGTAGTGTCTGAAACGTGCTGTGCAAATTGCCACCAGCTGTCGCGACTACTAGATAGCAAAGCAGATTTGACACGCTTTAGAGTGCTGAGCATGCTGTCATTCGTTGGACCAGAAACGTTGACAGATGTCATGCAGGTAAACCATCCAACAGTTCTGGACAAATCGATGTTCGTATCCCATGTCTCACGTCCGTGAGTTTCGCTGACGATAGTGGGAATCTGTCTATCAGGAAATGTTGCGCCAAAAGAGTGGACCAGAGACGCTAACAAGAGATCAATTGGCTTCAAATTGCTGCATTGAGCTGCAATACCAAGAATCCTGTCAGTGGCAGCTCGGGAGACCCGCACTGCGATTTGATCAACATCGCTATAGTTGTTGGTACTTTTGTCCATATTCCAGTATCCAAAATTGCTCCGACGTTCCGTAAGTGCGTTGCATTTATGGGGGGCAGAGGCTTTTTCGACAATTTTGGAACGATGAAGTTCGGCCCAGGATCGGAAGCTTGCCGAGGGAGCTAACAAGCTCCTAGACTGCAAGAGATCTTCAAGATCGCCTATGATTATGCGCCAACTCACCAAGTCGACGACTAAATGGTGGCAGATCAGGGATAGATAGGCCGTTGTTGGGGTAGAGATCCAGGTAGCAACGAACATAGGACCCTTCTGGAAGTTTGTAATCTTCTGTCTAGTAGTGGCGATATTGATTGCAGCAGTCACTTCAGCAGCTTCGCATGACTCAAAATCAATACAACCAGCGGCCGGGGTCTGAACTTGTTGCTGCCAAGAGCCTTCTGCGACGCTAAACCTGGCCCGAAGCATAGGATGTGCATCAATAAGTCGATGCAGTGACCTTTTAACAGCTTCAGGCGTAGTAGTTCGAAGCACTTCAAGAAAAAAGCTCTGATTGAAATGATTGACGCCTTGGGGGTTTTGCTGAAAGTGCATTTTTTGTATGGGTGTCAGATAGAATGGTGAGTGGGAGTCGTTGGCCGACACAGTTGGCACCGAGTTTTCCGGTTCAATGCACTCCATCTTGGTAGCTAGACTGGATATGGATTTTTCTTGAAGCACGTCTCGCACCGTAAGCCGATAACCGGCTGCGAGAGACCGCGTCATAAGTTGCATGGCCGAGATGGAATCGCCGCCTACTCCAATAAATGAAGACTTCAGGTTGATGATAGTTGGTGGCTTGTTCAAAACATCAGAGATGATGCTCAACATCGCCTTTTCACGGGGAGAGTATGTAGCATCTTCTAAGTTGCCCTTGGCTTGAGACAGCTCAGCGTGCATGCCCGGCGTCATGGCAGATAGCCAGCGGTTCAGCAACCTGCGATTTAGTTTGCCGGAAGTTGTAGCAGGTAGCTCTTCGATTATTATCCACAGGGTAGGAATCATGTATGACGGCAAACGGCTTCGAGTCGTGTTTTCCAGTTGGTCAATCATATCCTTGTATTCGGAGGTGTATCGTCCACCAAGGAGCTTGGGTTCTTTGTCTTTGCCGGGAACAGGGAGACGCTGAGATTGTGAAATCATAGCCACAATTGTATCTTTGCAAGGCCCAGAATTTGGCAGTAAAACGGCCGATGCCGTTGGAATTGCGTGCTCAATTTCGCCTAGCTCGATGCGCTGACCTCTAAGCTTGACCTGGGCATCTATTCGGCCCAGCGCAACGAGAATGCCGTCCGAGTGGAGGCGGACTAAATCTCCGGACCGATAGAACACAGTTTTGGAGTCTTCGGCCCAGGGAAGCCCTTGAATAAATGACCTAGCAGTCTTTTCGGGGTCGTTCAAGTAACCACGAGCGATGTTCGGGCCTGCCAAAAGCAGCTCTCCAGCACAACCTATTGGGACTAGCTTGTTTGGATTGCCGGCCTCAGTAACAATCGCGGTGCAGCCCATGGCACGACCGATTGCAGTATCGAGTGGTCCTGGATTCTCTGTGTAAGGGACCCTTTGTCCAGTACAGACCACTGTACACTCTGTTGGTCCGTAAGAGTTGGTAAGTTCAACGGCACCTGCCCATAGCTTAACCACATCCAGTGTAAGCGGCTCCCCTGCACAGGATATTGCCTTGAGAGTCGGGATTTGCGAGGGCGACAGAGTGCGAGCTAGAGACGGTGTCATGAAGGACCAGTTGACTGCCGCATCTGTCATCATTTGCGGTAACCTCTCCAGCCTATCCACATCGGATGGGATGCAGATGCATGCACCAGCCATGAGCGCCGTAAGTGTCTCAAGGATGGAGCAATCAAAGGCAAGTGAGCAAAACTGAAGAATTCGCGAATCTCTCCGAATACCCATGAGCTTAATCTGCTGCTCGGAGCTAAAGCAGAGAGCACGATGTTGGATAACAACACCCTTGGGCCGACCAGTGCTGCCAGACGTGAAGATAATATACGCATCGTCATCGGGTCCGACAGCCGGGAGTCTAATTCCACCATCCATATCGCGCTTCAAAAGTTCTGGTCCCAAGACATAGCAATCTGCCCGGAGACTTCGACATCTCTCTCGTGTCGACTCTGTGACCAAAACCACCTTCGCGGCGCACTGAGATACAATATCCTGAAGTCGATCTAGAGGATAATCTGGATCCATAGGAACAAACGCTCCACCAATTCTCATGATAGCAAGTTGTGCGACGATTGACCATCGTGTTTTCTCCAGGCAGAATGGAATGTATGAGCCAGACTTTAAGGAAGGATGCGATGTCATAAGAGACTTGGCTAGCTTGTCTGATAGTTCGTCAAGTTCCGTGTAGGTAAAGCTTCCATCCCAGGAACAAACAGCCTCATGATTGGGGTACTGTTTTACGTTGCGAATTATGTAGTCGTTCAGCGTCATTCCATTGTAAGGAACAGCTATCTCATGATTCCACTTCTGAATCTGAGCGAGATCATCGCCACTAACGAGATCAATATTGTTAATGGTCTTAACGTCAATAGACACGAGGGAATTTATCGCTTCCATATATGTCCTGAGTATACTTTCGGACTGCCGTTTTGCAACTCGGTCAGTCCAAAAGTCAAACTCTAATTCGATTCTATCGTCAAAGAGCGTGAGATTGAGACTTAAATCAAACTCAGTGGGTTGGTACTGCGCAATGCTAAGGATTTTTGGATCTTCCACATCCATGCCGGAAACTGGAGATCTGTAGATAGACATCAAGGTTGAGAATAGAATATCAGAAACACCCAAAGCGTGCTGAACTTGGCCGAGCGGAACATATTGGTGGCTTAGCGCATCGTAGAAGTCGTCTTGGATCTGATTCAATGCCTCTGTGACGCTGAGATCTTCTGCGGACAGATTGCATCGGCAGACCAGCATGTTAATCAAAGGGCCCACCATAGTGTCGACTCCCTTAACTGGTGATTCTCTGCCTGAGGAAAGCAGTCCGTAGGCCACATCATCTCGGTTAAGAATGCGGCGCAGGACCAACGCCCACGCTAGTTGGAGCACGACAGGTACGGTAACCCCGCGACTGCTTGCAAATACCTTTAAATTTTCATAATTAGGTAAGTCTGTCTTCAGATGCACAAGCTCTCTCTTCATAGGATTCTGCATAGACGGCTCAACCAAGCTGGGAAGAATGCATGGCTCGAAATCTTCTAAACGGCTTTTCCAATACTCAAGGCTTTTCTTGATGTCTTGCCGAGTTAGAAAGTTGACGTAGTCCGTAAAGCATGGTCCTGGTGCGGGAGACAAGGTACCACACAGAGCAGAACGAAGGTCATTCAACAAGATTGACATTGAATATCCGTCGTAAAGAAGATGTGATATGTCAAGTTTGACAAAAACGTTGTTTTTGTCACATTGACATATTGTCAAAGCATGAGGGGGTTTTCCCTCTTTTCCGACGACTTGGTGTGCCTTCAAGATAGACAGCGGGTCGATAGGCATGTTTTGAAAGTTGAAGACAGAAACTTCCGCTTCGTGGGTTCTCAGAACGACCTGATCAATAGAACCCTGTCTCGTCTTGCTGCCTTGGAATGTGGTGCGCAATATTGGGTGTCTGTTGACGACACTTTGCCAAGCTGCGGACACCTTTCCGCAGGTGATGTCAAATTTTGTTGAGATTTTGAAAATAAACCAACATTCGTACTGGCTCCCAGACTTTAATTGACTGATCTGGAGGGATTCTTGCATAAAGGACATCGGAGATACTTGAGAAATGTTGTGCTGATGCCAATTTTCCATTGCCAGGCTGGCTTCCAGATTTGGGTCTGCGGAGATGGTACTTTCTGCGGAATCCTCTGGTAATGCGGCATGCTGTATGGCCGCGACGGCTAGCTTGGCAAGTGTCTTGCTCCGCAGTATATCTTGAACTGTAACTTCGACGGCCTTTTCTCGGCAAAGTCCAACGACCCTCATAGCAGAAATGGAGTCTCCTCCTAAGTGGATGAAGGACTCGTTGCGGCCAATAGTAGTCGGGTCTTTTGTAAGAACCTGAGCCCAAACTTTCTGTAGTAGCTTCTCCATATCACTAATCGGAATTTCGCTCCCTGAAGCCGGCGTCGTCGGGAATAGTTGACCATATGTGTCATCACTCATGCCTCTAAGCCAGTTTGTGACGGAAAATCTGTCAGTCTTGCCTGACATCGTCAAAGGAACCGCTTTTGCGATAATCCACGCAGTCGGCACCATGTAATCGGGTAGATGCTGGTGAATAGCATGCTGCAAGGCGTTTTGCTTTTGCAACAGCGGCCCTGATAGCACCGCAGTCAAATTCCCAAACTGCACCTCATGCTCAGATGGGATCTCGTTTTTGAGAGACAAGACGGCCGTAAGTTTACCAGAGCATGGTCCTTCTTGTGGCAAGCAAACTACAGCCTGCTTTACTTCCCCGGTAGCTATGATGGTGCGCTCGACTTCCGGTAATTCGATTCGTTGCCCTCGAAGTTTTACCATCAAATCTTTTCGAGAGTTGAAGCAGAGGCTGCCGTCCGAGTTCATGTACATGAGGTCGCCCGTGCAGCAAAATCGAAACCCGAGGCGAGGCTGCGGCATCCAATCAGTGTCTTCACAAAATACTTTCGAAGATTTTTCGGGAAGATCAAGATAGGAGGTTGCTGTGGCAGGGCTGTAAACAACCGCCTCGCCAACAGCGCCAATTGGTAAGAGGCGGTTTCGGTTGTTGGGGTCAACAATCCAGACCGTTGCATTAGAAAATCCAATGTTTCTAGTGTCCATCAAAGCATCGAGCCGACTGTTGCAAGTGACAATGGCGTTTTCAGAGCTTGCATAAGAGTAGAACAGCTTGATATTGTTCGAAATCCAGCGGGCCGCCTCGACTTTGGAAATGGGTTCACCAAGTACTAGAAAAGTTTTGATGAACTTCATTTCTGCAGGGTTTAGCGAGCGAAGCAAAGATGGAACGACAAAAGCAAAGTCAACACGGGACTCGTTCATGTAGTTGGCGAGATTGTTTGTCTTGTCGTGGTCCGAGGGGATGCATGTGCGGCCTCCAAACGTGCATATGGGCATGAGGATCTCGTAAATCGCAGGAGTGAAGGTGTAAGAGGCAAATTGAAGAAATCTTTCCGATTTGAAAATTGTGGCACATTTCGCAGCCCCTGAGCAGAAGGCGGAGTGTGGCACGGTGATGCCTTTAGGAAGACCAGTCGATCCAGATGTGAACATGATGTATGCAATGTCTTGGGGCGTGACACTCGGAGCAAGAAAGCTTGCAGTGGCGTTGGTCCTCAGACAATCCTCATCTACCACACAGACGGCTCCAGACAGTTGGCTAGCAACGTCTAAAACTTTTCGAGTGCTGATGACTGCGACTGCATGAGACGCGAGGATGATCTGTTGAAGTCGGCCAACTGGTTGCGCCATGTCCACGGGGACCAAAACGCATCCTGCCTTGAAAATAGCCAGCCACGCAATGACAACGAATTTGGACTTTTCCGCGCACACCAAAACTGCTTGGCCTTTCTGCACGCCCATAGATTGTAATTGAGACGCCATGTTTGATGATGCAGCGTCTAGTTGCGCGTAATCCAAGATGCCATCTGAAGCTTCTACGGCAATGGCATCCGGCTGCTTTGCCACGTTCCTTGAAAACTGGTGATGGATGCAGTCGGAGACGAGTTCCGGTGGATTTGCGTTCCAGGACCGTATTCGAGCTTTTTGTTGCGCCGGAACAAGGTCCACTGTACCAAGCGACTCATTCTGTTGCTGTATCATTGCCAAAAACGTCATTTCAAGCACTTGAGTTAAGTTTTGGGCTTGACCGAAGCTGATGTGATTCATTCGGTACCATAGCTTGCTGCTCCGAGGCGTCTTGGTATTGATCTCGAGAACAACGGGGTACTAAATGGTGAGCCAGCGCCATCTTGGAGACTTTGGTGCTTCTGAGAAATACTTACAGTCTTCTGGAGATTCTCAAATTCCTTGTGGTCAATCTGAAGGTCAACAGCTGCGATAGTGTTGTAAGGCAGATCAAGGTTTCCCATCTCCTCCAAGCTTTCAAGAGAGATGCTCGTTGACTCCAATGCACCTCTCACCCTAGCGACTATAACACTAAGAAGTGCCGTTGACTCAACATCCACTTCAAGCGAAGTCAAGGAGATCTGACGGTTGATATTTTCGGTTTGAGTGGTCAGTGTCGCAAACGCACTCTTCTCGGAGCCAGTATAAAGTCCGAGTATTACAGCCCAAGCGGAGAGGAGGTGGGCTAACTCCATGGGGCTTTGTTGCGACTGGAAGTCAATGTCCACTACGCCGACTGTGGACTCTCCCATAAAGGCTTCATCATTGCGAGCTGGAAAATGGCATAGAGCCTTCCCCCCGGAAACTTCATTGAAGATAGTGTTGTTCATCTCCGCGGAGGGCATGCTGAAATTAGGACGATAGGCTTTGAACGCGACGTCCACTTTGCTGTGTCCTAAAGTCTTGATTTCTTTGAGTCAAGTTTGTCGAAGCTGGGCGTCTATGATCATTAGTCAAAGCAAGTGCAAAACTCACCGTCGTGTCGAATCTTCAGGCAATACCAAACAACATTCGGTAAACTTGACGACGTAGCACTGTATCAAAGCTAGTTGGAGGATAGCAATGTTCAGACAGTGTTGCCCAACGATTCGGTGACAATGCGAGGGTCGACTACACAATGGTTTGAGCCAACTCAACCATCAGCTACGTCTTGTCTCGAATGCTGCCTTGCTCACTTTGAATGCTTACCGAATGAGTAGCGAAAGACCATGGCCAAAGTACGTAAGCTGACGCGATGGCCATCGTCTTGTTGTGTACCTTTTGACAGTTGCTCGCTACCGTTCACGCAAGTCCACGAGAGTCGTGTCACCAATGAACCCTCATTCCCATCATCAGCAGCCTTCAAATTTGTGGGGCGGCCTTCAAAAATGTTATCTCTCCATGGAATGCTTCATCCTCCAGTAAACATTGCAAAATCCACATGTAGAATCTTTAGTGAATGCGGCGACGGTTTCTGCGATGCATGCAGTGTTGAGCATCCTGCCCATAGCTCGGCGTTAGCTAAACACTGCGAGCTTTCATGTGTGAGATCTCGCAGCGCATCGTTGAAGCTCTTCCACTCAGCTGACTTGGGCGGTGACCACGATGCGGCGAATGAGCAGTGAGAATCATCGAGTAAGCAATAGTGAGTGGCGTGAGCGGGACGGGGCGAGACGACCAAGGAAGCCGCCGAGATTACAGCCTGGTGCTGCAGGCGGGCGGACCCATGGAAACCCTGATGACCAAAGGGTCCCTCACCGGTGCATGTCTGTTAGCCGCGTTCAGAAAGTTCCTTGCGAGATGTGAAGATGAGATAGGCCTAGCTAGGTGGGAATGCGGAACAACAATTAGTTATATTTGGCATCGTCAATGCTCCTATCGGCAGTGAATGCGCACTTCGTGACACGAGGCCCGCATACCACTTGAAGTTTTTCAATTTTTTGCGGGGTTTTGGCTACAATGGTAGTTCCGACAAGACCCTTAAGCTGGCCGGAGCCCCATCCCTCCATCATGCAGCAGGCATGTATTTACCCAGCTCTCCGGTCCATCTCAAAGGCTCCATGCTAAATGGATAAGATCAATTGAAATTGTAGCGGCATATCTATCTAATAACTGTGACTTTCTTGTTGCCGCTCGTCAGTTCCGGGAGAGGGCAATCCATCCGCGTCTCACGCAGCCCTTCTGACCAAAGACGGAGCTTCAGACATTGCCCGCCTTTGAGGTGGCGTTGTCCATGGAAGCTTCCTGATCGCCGCCGCAATTTGAGTCAGAGTAGCGGTCATTCATGAGCGCACAAAACCGATGGCGCATTTCTTCGAGGTCTTCAACAAACTTAGTATCGCGCTGAACCATCTTGAGATCTACGCCGACTTTGTACAGGTGACACAGTTCAGACACAAGCTCTACAGCCCGATCTTTCATCCTGCCCATGTAAAATGACGAAGATGATGAACTTCGGGATGGGCTGGCGCCGCTGAGTGATCTGGATTCATCACTACCTTGCCTATGGCGTGATGAGTTCCGAGGTTTGGAGAGGGGCAGACGGTTTCTTCGGGTCGACTGATCATAGCTTGGGTCCTTTTCAACAAAGGCTGGTCCTGGCACGTTTGCTTTGCCGTGCCTGTGACTCTGGCTACGAGAAATCTCTGGAGATAGCTTCGTGGCTAATTTGCCAGAGCTTGAACTATGTGATGGACGAGAACCCGATTGCGCGGATGAGTCGGACCTTCGAGATGCAGAGCCGCTGCTGTCAAAAATCGGGCGGCCTCGCGAAAATGTCGTATGCAGTGACTGAGGCATTGAAAACGTCAGTCCGGGCAGGCGGCCGAAGGCATGTCCAAAAGCTCCCTCTGCTTCCAGCTGGCCTGCACTGTTCCAGAAATTTTCATCAGCCATAGTGTCCATAATTCCCAGACATGTGCCAGAGTTGAACTGCTGATAATCCCCGAGACCAGCTTCCGGTAACGCCCAAGGAGCAACATTGTCGTGCAAGGATGTATTCGTTAACGCCATTTCAACATCTTCCGGGGAAGAAGCTGAAACAAAATCGGCGCCTGCGTCGGGGGGGGATTCTTCATCCCCATAATTCGTCTTTTGCGCGTCCGACCACCGTGTGTTGTCGTGGGTGGGGGCTGGATCCTTGCCCGGGGCGGGGGCTGAGCCTCTGGACGACACTCCATCGTCCTCACGGGCGAGGTGGTCCTTCGCCTTTTGATTCATCTTCTCTCCTAAATGCTTTTAGCAATGACGCCCTTATCCATCGCATATGATGTCGCTCCCGGGCAAAGCCATGAATGAATTGTAGTATAGGCGTGAAGGCAGCTTTGACATTATAGACGAGAATACTTACGGTATCTCCGCTGTGCTAGCCTGTTCTGCAGCTTTCTTCGCTGCTTGTAGTCTTCAACCCCTTCAGCGTCATCTTCGTTGTGCCGGGTCGAGTCGCAGCTTCGTGAGCCATGACTTTTGCTTGAAGAGGCCTCTTTCTGAGATTTGCTGCGCTCCATCCAGATTTGTGGGTCTGGTGGCGTCGAGTAAATAAATGCTGGAAGGCCTGGCACCGTCTGCAGTAGCAACAGCAGCGGGTGGGAAAACCGATCCACGCGTCGTCGCAATTGTGGTTTTAAGCGGCATCGAGATCACCATTGCGCGAGTTCAAATGGCATGACATGGGCCGCACTTATGCAACTCGAACAATGAGCACCTACATACCTGCGCCATGGGTGTTGGTCGTCGGCTTTCTTAGGCACGCATGCACGGCACGTAATATCTGCAGCCGCGGGCGGGTTGGATTGTTCAGCTGCCGTATTCGTGATGGCAGCTTCGTACAGAGTCCGGGAGTCCGGAGCACTTCCGGCTAGGCTCGGTTAGAAGCAAGCTTGGCCTTCAATTTATTGGCTATTGGCCTGTACATGCACGCACGGCTCGTCACTGCGGCAATGGATCTCGGAGCATGTTCTATCCCCCATCGGATAGTGCCTACGGAGTACAGGTATTCGTGCATGAGCGTCCAAAGTTGCATCGTCTTCGTTAAAATCCCATTATTGGCCTCTCGCCCGCCGGGATGGTCCATCACGCTCAATCACGGTAGCGTCCCGCCCCACAGCAATTGAGGCGAAGTATAGTTGTGGCGGCCCACGCGCTACATACAAGTAGTTAGTGACTGATGCGATATCTCTCGCTGCGGACTAACGTTAGACGTGTTATGCAGCAGAGGACGATAATATACGAGTACGCGACCTTGGCGACCAATGTTTTGAGAAGCGGGGGGCCTCCGCCCGCCCCCACCCAATGTCAGAAGGAGTGTGTGTATCTTAGACTGGCCGCAATAGGGGTTGCAAGTACTCCGCAAAAGCTTCATGCATTGTCGTGTTTGGAGACAGCTTTCTCCGTAGCCAACATGGCACGGCGTCGGTGAAAGACTGGTTGCAACAGCCTCCTGGTAGTGTGTGCATGACCGCCGAGGGGACCTGGAACCACTTCCGTTGCGTCTTGTCAGCTGACATTCATTCATGGCTCGGCTAAATGGCCGAAGCTCCCATCGTTGCGCAGGACCCCTTTTTCCTGCTGTGTTGGCCTCTGCTGGGGGTCGGCGGAAATGGAGCGTTGGTGCGTTAGCTCCGGCCGCCTGGTCAGCTTACAAGAGGGCCTGCAGGAGCGGTCCAGGGGACGAACGCTAGGATAGGGAGGTGACTCAATATCGGGTATGGTCTAGCGCACCCGGTGCGAGCGTCTCGATATCGGGCATGGTCTGCGGAGTAGCGCACCGGGAGCGAGCGTCTCGACAAAGGGCCGTTCCGAGGCGACGGAGACTGGTTCTCATAATAGCATATGCAACACTCACTGGGGCGTTTGTTTGTTGACTACTTATACTTTTGAACTGCACGTGGCAGCGTAATTATGCTGCAACGTGCCTGTTAGTATCTGCCATACCCTCTCGTCATGTCGTGCCCAGAAAGTGTTGATTCTTCGTTTGGGCCGTGGGCGGGGCCAGTCTGCCGTGGCGGCCTTGACTTTACCATCTTCTTCGAGACTGTCTTCTTCTCTCTCGTGCCATCGGTACTCTTCATTATCTCAGCTCTCTGGCAATGTCGACCGCTGAAGCGCCCTCAGCTCGCGTTGCAGGGCAGAATAAGGGCAGTCAAGCTCTTCGTCATACTGATTCTCGTCGCAAACGCAGTGGCCTGCACTGTTTTGATAGGTGTGGGCCATGGCCCGTGCTATCGTCTTGCGGTAGCTGCCGCTGGTGTCGAGTGCGCCGCACTGTTCATGATCGGTGTTCTTTCACGTTATAAGCACACGTACTCGCCGCGGCCATCAATACTCCTCACTATCTTCTTGTCTGCAAACATCTTATTGAATCTCGCAACGGCTAGGACGCTATGGCTAATAAATGGCCCTTCGGCTCTACCTATTTTATACACGCTGAACCTAATATTGAAAACAGCATGCTTGGCACTAGAGAACGTTGAGAAGAGCAATTTGCTGGCGCAGCCCGTAAAGTATAGCCCTGAGGAGGTAGCAGGGCCGCTGAACCGCATCTTCTTCGGATGGTTGCTACCTCTCCTTATGCGGGGTTATGCCACCATTCTGTCTATTTCTACGCTTTCACCGCTTTCAGCAGATCTCAAAAGCGCTGAACTAGCCTCAAGCTTTGGTAAGAACAGCTTCATCCGTTGTAAGCAGTCACTCTAACCGTCGTAGCATCTTTGTTAGAGAATCCGAGGCAGACAACCCTGGTACGAGAACTTGTCACGCTGCGACTTTCATGGATGCTACCTATCATACCGAGACTATTCTTGCTGGCATTCACCCTTGCACAGCCATTCCTTATTTTCACTACTATTCAATATACCACCATCCCGCGCGAAGAACGAGACATTGGCAAAGGACAGCTCCTCATTGGTGCCTTTATTTTTACATTTTCGGGATTTGCGGTGAGTCGTCCTCCTGGGCCATGGATTTTATATATCGATTAATGTCATATAGTTATCCAATTCGCTGTACTGGCACCTAGTGAATCGCTTCATGATGGTGGTACGAGGCAGCTTGATCAGTCTCATCTACTCATGCACTGTGCGCGCCGCGTCTAAACGAAGCGACAGCGCGGCAGCGCTAACACTGATGACCGTCGACGTCGAAAAAGCAATGATTGGCTTAGAGGAGATCCATGAGATATGGGCCAGCTTTGTTCAAGTTGGGGTTGCGGTCTACATCCTAACCACACAGATGTCATGGGCGTCGATCGCTCCAATTGCTGTCCCGTTGAGTATGATCTGAGAATCCTGATTGCTTTATAGACGCTTCTACTTACGAGGGCCTCAGTTTGCTTTGCTGTCACCATCCCTCTTGCTGCCAAGATTGGACTGGCACAGAAGGCCTGGAATCTCTCGGTGGAGAAGCGTGTTAGTCTTACAGCAGCGGTGCTCGGCAGCCTGCGCGAGGTTCGAGTGCTGGGACTGGGACGCTACGCCGAGTTTCTTATTCAAAAATTCCGGTCCGATGAGATCAAAGAGTCACATCACTTTCGTCGACTCATGACATGTATCCTGACTCTTTGCAAGTAAATCAATTCCAAATCTTAGCGAATTTTCACTAACAGCTACCAATACAGCCCAAGGAACCACCGGTGTGCATTTCCTTGCCTTTCCCTTGCCTTTCTTATGGAATGCTAACGATCACAGTTCTTGGACCTCTGGCAACTTTTGCGCTGTATGCTATCGTCTCGGTCGTTTCTGGAGACTCGCAGCTTTTGGCTGCTAAGGCATTCACATCGCTGAGCCTAGTAAACCTCATTGCCAGCCCTTTTTCAGTATTAGTTCAAGCACTCCCTAGCTTTGCAGCTGGACTATCATCACTTAGCCGCATAGAGGCTTATGTTTCCAATGCCAGAAAGGCCAATACCCACTCCGATGAGAATGGAAGGGGCTCTCAAAGAGCTTCAACTATTACGCCTGGCAAGTTGAGTTCGCGTGACGGAGATATCGTCGGCAAAGAGGAAGATGAATCATCGCAGGGATCGATTATTGACATTCCAAATGAAAAAATCGTTGTGGTCAGACGATCGGCCTTTGGGTGGAATGAGGACAGCATAATTCTCAGAAATGTCAACTTCGAGGTGGACGAGGGCTCGTTTATCCTCGTTACAGGTCCTGTGGGATCCGGCAAGAGTACTTTAATCTACGGCTTGCTTGGAGAAACGCCAGTTTCCAGTGGCGAGATACTGATAGCAGAGTCCCAGATCTCTTTCTGTCCGCAGGATCCATGGATGGTCAACGGTACTATCCGCCACAATATCGTTTGCGGAGCCAGATTTGACGAAGCATGGTACAATCGTGTTTTGCATGCATGTGCGTTGACGGATGAGCTCGGAAAATTTAGCGAAGGGGATCTGCACCAAGTTGGTAATGACGGTAACAGCCTAAGTGGTGGTCAGCGACAGCGAGTCGTATGCCTAAGATTTACCCGATCCGATCTCTCATTTGACTGACTGATTTCTCTCAGGTACTTGCGCGGGCTGTGTATGCGAGAAACAAGCTCGTCTTCTTGGATGAACCATTCAGCGGATTGGATAAGGCGTCCCTAAAACATATTACGCAGGAAGTTTTCTCCTCTTCTGGTCTATTTCGTCAACAAAATGCAGTCGTTATAATGGCGACTAACTCCTGTAGGTTATTGCTTTCGGGACTCACCGGCTTGAAATTTTCAGCTCGTTGCTAACGAGCACAGTGGACTTGCTGCACTGTATCGATCATGTCCTGCTTCTTACGCGGGACGGAAGCGTTCGACAGGAAACAAAGTTAGACAAAGCAGCTGTGGACCGCATCACGGCCGCCAAAATAAGCACACAAAGGTCATCATACAGCGGGGAACAAACCAAAGGATCCTGCGGGCCGGCTCCCAAAGCTGTGGATCTTAAACTGGCCGAAGCCAATGCAGATTTACGCCGCAAAACTGGTGACTGGACAATCTACGCCTTCTACTCTCGAGCAACCGGGCATGCGAATACCCTTTTGTTCGTCTTATTCTGCGCCATCTGCGCGTTTTGTTTCCAATTTTCAACAATTTGGATAAAATGGTGGTCCGATGCCAATACCCAACCGGGGGGCAAATCCACTGGCTACTATCTAGGTCTCTATGCAGTGCTCTGCTGTCTCGCTCTAATTACGTTGACGCTTGCTTCTTGGACATTTATGGTACGGATGGTTACCAATTCAGGCTCGTCCTTGCACTCATCCGTCCTCGATGCTGTGTTCAAGAGCTATGTTGCCTACTTCGACAGCATCGATAACGGTATCACGCTTAATCGTTTCAACCAGGACATGCAACTAATCGACTTCACCTTGCCAATGGCTGCCATCAACATGTTTCTTTTTGCCTCTATTTGCGTGGTTCAAGCAATCATTATTTCAACATCAGCAAGGTACATGGCCGTAGCCATTCCCTTGTGTGTAATAGCAATAGTTGTCTTGCAAAGGTTCTACCTGCGCACGTCACGTCAACTCCGATTGTTGGATATTGAGGCAAAAGCCCCTCTCTTCACGAACTTCAAGGAGACAATACAAGGAATTGCCACCATCCGGGCCTATGGCGGCGATTTCGGATCCTTCATGGAGAGGGATCACCAACGCATTCTGGACAACTCCCAGCAGCCTCTCTACCTCCTTTATTCGGTCCAACGGTGGCTTTCTCTCGTCTTGGATCTTCTCGTCTCGGCATTGGCTACTCTACTGATTATTCTATCTGTCAATGCAAAATTGGCCGGGATCTCAGGCTCCGCCATGGGTGTGGCATTAGTCAACTTGATGTCGTTCAACCAGTATCTCACAAATCTGATCCGGTTCTGGGCTTCCATGGAGACATCACTCGGGGCCATTTCGAGAATCAAAGAGTTCACTCAAGAGAGCCCAATTGCCGAAGGGTCAGGCCAGGTGACTCTACCTAGTGAAAGTGCCGCCTGCGACAACACACTTGTCTTTGACGCTGTTACCGCAACATATAAGTCCATACGAACGCCTTCTGCGGGGTCCTTAAGTTCCAACCAAAGGGAGTCGGCTGATGAAGGAGACTTAGCGATTTCTTCTTTCAGCCTTAGAGTCACTGCCGGTATGAAACTCGCAATTACGGGACGTTCGGGAAGCGGCAAGTCTACCATAATCTCCCTGCTTTTTCGCATATTGCCCATTAGCTCTGGAAGCATAACCATAGGGGGCGTTGACATCTCAAAACTGGACCAAAACATCGTTCAAGATCGCCTAAATGCTGTCACTCAGGCGACCTTCTTTGTGCCGGGTTTGACAGTGCGAGAGACTTTAGACCCGAAGAGGTTGATCTCGAAAATTCCTGGTCTACATGATGGTGAATCAGAAATTCCTAGTGAGACTTTCCAGGAGGTTCTCGAGAATCTTAACCTATGGGACATTCTGGATGCTCGGGGAGGGCTCGATGAGGAGCTTGTGGCGAGCTCCTGGTCTTCAGGTCAACTGCAGCTGCTCAGTTTGGCCCGAGCCATTCTCAAAGGTCGGCGACTGAAGATGAACCCGGGGTCAGGTTGGAAAATTCTGGTCCTTGATGAGGCAACAAGCAAGCAAGTACCCACTCACTCACTACAACCTCCCAACTATTCTTATCTACTAACACGATGTACGAACAGTGTCGACCTAGACACTGCGGCAATCATGCGAAGAAATATTCGCCGTGAGTTCTCAGGCTACACCATTATAGCCATTATGCACAAGTTTGAAGGCGTTATGGAAGACATGGATCACATGCTTGTGCTGGAGAGTGGACTGATCGCTCAACAAGGCACCCCCAAGGAGATGTTGCAGCACTTAGGTCACTCCAGTGAAGCGACATGAATTCATGAAAATCGAAGAAGATTCATAGAAAGTACAGATCATTCTGAATAGCGCATCTTGGTGTTATTCCGAAAAAGTTCCATAGGTATATTGACAAGTACACGGTACACATGACCCCACTGTAATGTGCTACAATACATTATTAAGTGACCAGAAGGGCCGCATCCACAGGTAGAGAAATTACTTCCAGTCTAATCAATTGTACCATTGCATTTAAGTTGATGATTCGATACTTACATCTATCTCTTTGCACTGGACGTGGAAGCTGGACGAAGTGAGTAGTACCGAAAATCACAGCACTCGCCTTGTACAAAGTCAGCTCGTCTAAGCACTTTATGTGCGGATTCTAAGCTGGCGGAACTGGAATGCTCGTTCGGAGTCGTGACGATTGGAACTGTTCCTTCGGACAGAAAATGCAGACAAAACAATACCAGAGGCCCATTACCCTGACATTTCGGGAAGTTGCCCTTACTTACCGGGCCTTTGCTGGAAGAATATGTCGTCTTTTTCCAAGCTGTTCAAAGAGTAGACCTATAGATTCCGGTATCGCAGCAGTATTTAGATATCAATGGGTTATGCACAGCATGATTCATAGTCTACATTGGTGGCGAAGCTATTCATTGGCTTTTGAGGACAATGGCCCTCACAGCAAACGACAACTTCTATTCAAAACTACTAGCTACCTTGACTAGATTTAGTGGCAGCAACCTCGATTGTAAATGGAGGCGTCCATAGCAGCTATAATCCAATAAATTAGAAAAGGTTCTATAACAAGAACTTCGACGGGGGCAGCTACCATAGAAGTAACACCACGATTTTGGCGTAGGGCATAGCTATCGTTCAATATGAGGCTGACAACTCGAGTGATAAAAATTCAACTAGCCAGGCCGCAGCATCTCGTAAGGTAGTACTCCTCCAGTGACGGTCATCCCACAGCCTAGCTCACCACGAAAACGCTATTGTATAACTAAGTCTCAGGTACTGTAGCGAGCTACCATAGCAATAATGTATTTTATGTCCGGCGTATACTTAAATTTTCTGTCGATATTACTTAGCGTGGGTTGCACAAGGATCAGGCGTGCGAACATTAATCTATCATATTGCTTCAGTTCTAGCTTGCTGAAATGACCACTCTATATAAGTGTACGGCGGTCAAGGCATTTTTGCCGAAATCAATACGCCAAGGTTACTTAGACTATATAATTAATCTATGTTTCCTTAGGGAAAACCTCCCGAGGGAGTAAAACCTAAGCTTCTCGGCTCGTCGCCGTCCTTGATAAATATTCAACTAAAATCGGTCTCACTACCATCCTAAAGAAGGAAGAAAAGCAAGTCCGTCACACGAGGGGGCATCTAGGGCGCCGCTGCACTCAATGTCGTAGCCAATACGAAGTTCTAGGCCACGGGCTAGATTGTTATCGTTTTCGATGGTGAGTGGTGTACGGAGTAGCAGATACAACGAAAGCCAAATGCAGAACCACGGCGAAGATGGTGTGGAGGCGGGGCATCTCAATAGTGTAATGTATGTAGTGAACTCCGCCAAGCCAAGGACTAAGAGCGTAGATTTGATTGGCTTATTAGAACTAGCTCGGAAAGTTGTTCGATGAATGGCTCCTTTAGTCGGGGTCTCTTCCTGCCTCTTTAAAGAAAAGTAGGATTCATAAAGGAGCGTGTGACTCCGGAGTTACTGCTTCCTCGTGGCCCACATACTTCGCTTTATTGTGTGTTGTTGCTGATGCCTGCATGATTTGCAGCGGCGCAGCCTCTGGAGTGTGTTGCGGCCGAGATGTTGGCCCAAAAGCTCAATCACATGCTTTGCTTTGCTGTCTTAACAGGCAGGTAAGGCCCCAGCACACGCACGAAACCGGGATCCTAACAGTCTATGCATGGACGGACTAGATGGCGCTGGGCCCTGCGTATAATCAGTAACCTAGCTCATCTGCTTACTAGTAGAACCTTGTCTTGCCGCTCCGTTTATGGAGGTTGAGTTCAGAACGTGCGCCCCTTGTCCCGTCCCGTCCGGAAGCTAGCCCAGACGGGCGTAGCCGAGGGAAGCTCATGCGTTGTTCGAAGGGCCGAATGAGGCATTTGTTGGTCCCATGAATGCGCCGCACCAGGGCACTTGATAGACGGCTTCCAGACTTGACCGGGGGACAATGAAATTGACAGCCGTCTCGATATAACCGCCTACACGTCTGTGGCGAGGGACTAGAACCAAGCAGCGGGTTGCTGAGAGAGCTACGGGCACGACCAACAGCCGAGGCATGCATCTGCGCTGCATGAGCGGCCAACGTTAACAGTATCATGTCCAAGTCAGCAGGTAAGCACTTAATCTCAAAGCTCTCGGCATAGAAGGCCTGCTTCTGTTGGGCAGTAGCGATAGTATATTTTCAGTACCCTTATTCGGTACCCTCACTCTGTAGGCTTATACAGCATTGGTAAGCTTACCAGCTAGCATCCGAAATAACCCAGGCAAATGCCATCAGAAATTGTGCCCTTATGCTACGATTTAGCACCAAAGATATTTTCCCAATCCTTGGGCCTTTGGTGGGGGGGATGTTGGTCAGCTTACACACTAGGGCCTACCCCTCTGTGGTAGTCATCTAATCTTCCACGCCTTCGCTGGTACTTCTACACAGGTACTCCGTAGAACGGCAACAAATAGCCGAGTCCTCGGGTCATAGTAAGTACGACTCTGACCTCATAACATTTCCTAAAGTGACCTTTACACGGACCTAGAACTGTCCACTAAAAAGATCCCGGGTTGTTTCTCATACGGCGGCCGGTGATCTCTGAGCTGACTTGGGCATAATCCTGCACCTCGTAACAACGCACAGTCACTAATGCTGAATGATGAGAGCACGTAATCAACGGCCATTGTAAGCAAGTGTGAGCTGAGAGATCTTCACCGTCAACTCTTCCATAGCGACCCCATAACTGACCCATGCTGGTCTTTCGTCATCTGAAGCCCGAGATGTTCCTAAGAAGTCGATCGACTTTCATGGTTGGAAAACGAAGCCAAACCTTCCCGCATCTACGGGTGGTTCTATCTTCAATATACTCTGTCGACTTTTGAGCCTGCCTCCGATAATAGCTTGATGCACATTATAGGCTCCTGAGCACGCCGATACTGACGGAAAGCAAAAGTTACATAATCCTATCGTTGAAATCATGGCCGTCACCGAAGCCGAAGGCCAGGACTCTGGAAGTCCTAGCATGTTAAACACAGCGATGCCTGTCGCTGTGATAGGCATGGGCTGCCGCTTGCCCGGTGACAGCTCCAACCCCGAAGATCTGTGGAAAGTCATCAGTGAAGGGAAAAGTATGGCAGTCGAGATTTGTAAAGCTGACAGTCTACGAGCTAGCTAACCAATTTCTCATAGACTGTTGTGCAAAGGTGCCTCCAGAGCGATTCAATATTGACTCTTTTCAACACCCTACCAACAAGCTCAACACTGCTATTGCGCAGGGAGCTCATTTCATTTCCGGTAGCATTAGTGCCTTTGATGCCCCATTTTTTAACATCGCACCCAGTGATGCAAAAGCAATGGACCCTCAGCAACGAATGTTGCTGGAGGTTGTGTATGAAGGTCTGGAGAATGCAGGTCTACGCACTGAAGCACTCAGTGGCAGCAATACCGGCTGCTACGTTGGATGCTTTACTCGTGACTGGACAGATCATCTGATGCGGGATCCTGAAGCGGCGCCGAAGTACAGTAGCGTCGGCGCTGGATCTGGGATGCTTGCCAATCGAGTTTCATGGTTCTTTGACTGGCGGGGGCCCAGTCTCACACTTGACACAGCTTGCTCGTCTAGCCTGGTGGCTTTGCATTTGGCCTGTCAAGCCATCCGAAATGGAGAGTCTACTGTCGCCGTCGCCGCCGGAACTGCTCTCATACTAAATCCTGATATGCCGATGTGGATGTCTAACATGAACTTCCTCTCTGCAGACGGCAAATCCAAGTCGTTCGATGCCAGTGCTGATGGTTACGGCAGAGGCGAGGGTATTGCAATGGTAGTGTTAAAATCATTGGACGCGGCCTTGAGGGATCAAGATTGTATCCGAGCTGTAATCCGAGGCACCGGCGTAAACCAAGACGGCCATACCTCTGGTATTACTCTGCCAAGCCCCACGGCTCAGGCTGATCTCATCCGCTCTGTCTATGACCGAAGCGGCTTATCGTATGACGATACAACGTATTTTGAGGCACATGTAAGCGGTCTTTTGTTCCCTGTCTCATATTCGGCTCGTGAAGTGACCTACTAACTGCTCCATTACCAATGCAGGGAACAGGAACCACCGCCGGCGATGCTGTCGAGATCCAGGCTATCTCAAAGACCATTACGGCCAACCGCGATGCCCAAAAAAAGCTATATATAGGTTCCATCAAGGCCAATGTAAGTTTTGCCACCACTGGAAGCTCGCGTTGAGAGTCAATGGCTGACACGTCTACCAGATTGGCCACACAGAAGGCGCAGCCGGGATGGCAGGTTTAATTAAAACTATTTTGACGCTGGAAAAGGGAATCATTCCATCCAATGCGCAAGTGAGGAATCTGAGCCCGAAAATTCCGTTTGCTAAGCTTGGTATTGCTGTTCCAACGTCAAATCTCCCATGGCCATCCTCGGGTGTGCGAAGAGCTAGTATCAATTGTTTTGGATATGGCGGCACCAATGCCCACGCCATCGTGGAAGATGCCGCTAGCTTTTTACGTCACTCTTGCTTCGACAGAAATCACAATTCGAATGATTTGTCGATTGCATGCAGCTCGGCTGGATCTATAAGCAGCGATTCAATTGTGCTCGTCGAGGGCCGCAACGATATCTCCTATCCATTCCTCGAAAGACCTTTTCGCAAACTCTTCGTCTTTTCAGCGCATGATGAGTCAGTGTTAATGTCTATGAAGCAACGCTACAAAGAGTACCTGGAGAGCCGAGCGAGAAGTCAAGATGCCTCACCTCTTGACGAACAGGAGATGGCACGGCTGGCTGCAACTCTTGCTTCGAGACGATCCTTGCTTCCTTGGAAAACCTTTGCTGTGGCAAATTCATCCGATACATTAATTCAAACCCTTGGTGGCCTGGATGTCAAACCTGTGCGATCCGCCAGCAGGCCTCGAATTGCATTTGTGTTTACTGGCCAAGGAGCACAGTGGGCCGGGATGGGTCAAGAGCTTCTCTCTTATCGAATCTTTGCGGATTCGGTCCTCGAGGCAGACTGTTATTTGAAGAATACACTACAATGCGAGTGGTCTGCCATGGAGGAGCTCACCCGAGATGCCAAGTCGTCCAAGCTTCACCTCGCAAAGTATTCTCAGCCGCTCTGCACCATCCTGCAGATTGCACTCATTGAACTTTTGAAATCCTGGAGCATCGAACCAGTGGCTGTAGTTGGCCATTCTAGTGGAGAAATCTCGGCTGCTGTCTGTGCTGGGGCGATATCCCGCGAGTCGGGATGGAAAATCGCGTATTGGCGCGGCAAGCTGTCCTCGGAGCTGGGCGTTGAACACCCACATCTCAGAGGTTCTATGCTCGCTACAGGGTTGTCGGAGTCCGAAGCACAAGAATACGTCTCCCAAGTCACTCGCGGAAAGGTGCAGGTGGCATGCATTAACTCACCCCAATCCATTACGATTTCGGGTGATGAGACCGGGATTAACGAGCTCAATGACATTCTCAAGTCCAAGGGTATGTTTTGCAGGAAGCTGAAAGTCGAAAATGCCTATCATTCATATCACATGTCGCACATTGCTGGTGACTACCTTGACAGCATATCAGATTGCAGAGCGGAGGGCTTGACTGCAAGCACAGGAGTGAGGATGACATCAAGCGTTACCGGCAAGGCTTTCGACTTAAGTCACGCTCAACCCTCTTATTGGGTGCAAAATCTTACTTCTCCCGTCCGCTTCTCCGAAGCTGCAGCAAGTATGCTGAATGGCAAGACGCGGAACAAGCGACGAGCGAATGAATGTGCCATTGACGTCGTTGTTGAAGTCGGCCCTCATTCGGCGCTTCAGGGCCCTTTGAAGCAAATTCTTGCGGAGCAAGGTTTCAAAAATGTCACATATGCCTCAGTGTTGAAGCGTGGGAAGGATGCGGCCGAGACTGCGGTGGAGGCCGCTGGACTTCTCTTTACACACGGTCACAACGTGGATATTCCTGCTGTCAATCAGATGGATTCGGCACTGACCGAATGCCCGTTAACTGACCTTCCGACCTACCCGTGGAATCACGAAAAATCATACTGGGCAGAATCTCGCCTCAGCAAGTCTCACCGATTCCGAGAACATAATCGCGTCGATCTTCTTGGTGCACCAGTCGCCGACATCACCAATGGCGATCCCGCTTGGAGACAATTCTTGCGAACTTCGGAAATGCCTTGGACTCGAGATCATAAAGTTCACTCCTCCATCTTGTACCCTGGTGCCGGTATGATATGTATGGTCATCGAAGCAGCACGGCAAATCGCAGATCCAGATCGAGAACTTGAATACATCGAACTTCGCGACGTGCATTTTAATCGTCCTATAATCATTCCAGACGATGATGTAGGCATTGAGACAAAGTTGCAGCTGATGCAACCTCACAACAATGGCCTGCTGGGAGACTGGAAAGAATTTAGAGTCTCAAGTTCTTCAAACTCTGAACGTCTGGAAACCAACTGCTATGGCTATGTGGCTTTGCGATACAGATCTACGGCACCTGACGTCAAGTTGGATCAAGTTGGGGCGGCACCCGCGCAGTCATTCGCAAAGACACTATGTCAAAAAAAGAGCATCTGCAAGATCAACATCGACAAGAGCGACTTTTACGCCCACACTGAACTGTTGGGACTTTCATACGGCCCTGCTTTTCAAAGTCTTGATGAGGTTTGCTACGGCAAAAATACTGCTTGCGGCACAGTCGTGGTGCATGACACTGAGTCCATGATGCCGGCAAAATACGAAGATCCACACCTCCTTCATCCTTCAACCTTGGATTGCATGATACAGCTTCTTTTTGCAGCTTTACATCAGATCCCTCGTGGCCTCGAAAGCGCTGCTCTGCCAGTTTTTCTCGAAAACATCAAGGTTTCTACAAAATGCCCATCTGGGTCTGCGCAGAGTTTCAGAGGATACGCCGATGCTTCTGTCTCACGACTCGCTGAGTATGCTGCTGACATTGTGTTTGGAGAAGACAGCAGCTCCACTCCCCTTGTAGAGCTCCATGGTCTGAGATGCAAAGCAATTGGCTCTGTTAGCGCGAGTGCTTCAACTGAGGCAACCACCAAAGAGCGGTACGGCACGCTCATCAAAGTCCCTGATCTTCGATTCGGATCATCTCAGAGTATATCTATGTGCTTTGACAAAAGAAAGCCGTTTGCTCTATCGGTACATCAACTTTCCTACCGTTTACATCAAATGCTAATATGTGTCAGCTTTTGGAACTGCTTACGCAGTCGCAGCCTCATGCAGCCATTCTGGAGGTGTCAGACGGCATTTCCGCTCCTATTGGGGAGGCATTCGTGTCTTCCGCCCCAAATAACAAGTCTCTTGGGTGCAGTAAGCTGACAGTTACCAATTTGACTTTTGATGCTCAAGAGAAATTGCTGTCAAACGCAGGAGTGGCTGCATCAAGCATACGTTTCGAGAACCTCGGCAAGGAGGAAGCTACTTCGGATGACCCTGCGGATCAAATTTATGATGCCATCATTATTTCCGGTCTTCAGGCCTTCAACATGGAAGCAGTCAGTCGTTTGACGAGATTATTGAAGAATGATGGCCAGCTGATCTGGTTGTGCACCAAACTCTCCGCCCAATCGGCAGCAGAATGGTGCAAATCAACCAAATTCGAAAGGGTCATTCAATTTTCTCTCTTGGGGGAGCAAAGGGGGCTTGAACAACTCGATTCAGCAGTCTTGGCTTCTCGCATCCGGCATCATGAGCTGCTGCAGACTAATGAACAAGTGTCACTGCTATTACCCGAGAACCCCTCATCCAAATGCACCATTCTCGCCAACGACATTGCACGAATCCTCAGGCAAGCTCATCTAGATGTGCAGACAAAGCACTGGAACAAGCCTTCAGAACAAACCAGTGGTACATATTGCATTTCCCTTGTAGAGATGGACAACTTCACTTCCCTTGGTTCCAGTGAATCAGAGTATACCGCCATTAGGCACACCGTGCTGAAATCCAAGAGACTCCTTTGGGTTGCTAAGGCCTCTGATCCTCGGGCTGGCATTATTACTGGAATGCTCCGAACAGTGCGAAACGAGAACCCTGACTTGGATCTCTTGGCCATCCAACTTGGGGACACATCACTGGGCCAGCTCCAACAAACAGCAAGCCTGATAACAAGGATATTTCTTCTTCAGACTGAGCAGACTGAGCTGCTCATAGATGATGGCATTTGTTTTCAGAGCCTCTATGCCAGTATTGACCCACTAAATATTAACATAGCCGCTCAACAAAGCGCGAGTGCAGTGGCCACGATAGAAGTCCGTGAGGCTACAGTGCCTTTACGGATGAACATCTCTAGCATTGGCCAGCTTGATAGTGTCTATTTTGAGCCCGATATGTCTATTGAAGAATCATTGTTGGCGGATGAGATTGAACTGGATTCCAAGGCTTTTGGTGTCAAGTAAGTCTCTAGCCCATGTGCCCTTATCGCGCAACTTGAGCGGCGTCACTAACGTATTCTAGTTCACATGATGTTCTGACGTTGACAGGTCATATTTCAAATCCAATTTTGGGTCGAGAATCGGCTGGCATTGTCACTCAAGTTGGAAGTGCTGTACGCAAATTCAAGCCTGGCGATCATGTTTATCTCATTTCTCCAGGATCATTTAAGACTCGATTTCGAGTCAAAGAGGACCTTTGTCAGCATATTCCCGAAGGAATGGAATTTGCTACAGCTGCGTCAATTCCAGTTGCTTTCGTCACGGCATTGACGTGCCTCAGAGACATAGCAAGACTGTGGTGTGCCGACAGGATACTTATCCATGCCGCAGCTGGGGCTGTCGGACAGGCAGCTATTCAAATTGCAAAGCACTACAAAGCAGAGGTATATGTCACGGTCGGATCTACTCCGAAAGCCGATATGCTCCACAGTGTATATGACATTCCGAATGATCATATCTTCAGCAGTCGTGACACTTCCTTTGTGCAAGGCATCCAGAGAATGACCAATGGAGAAGGCGTCGACGTCGTCATCAATTCGCTCTCCGGAGAGCTCTTGCGCCAAACTTGGCACTGCATTTCGCCTTTCGGGCGGTTCATCGACATCAGCAGCAATGATGTCCGCGGAAACTCCGCCATAGACATGGCGCCTTTTAGCCAGGGCGCTATGTTTGCTTCCTTCAACCTCAGTCTTCTGCTCACGAAACACCAGTACAAGCTGAGTGCTCTTATGGGCCATGTGGCCTCCTTGCTTCGCCACGACATTATCAAGCCCGTCCACGGCTTCACATGTTTCACAGCCACAGATATGCATGGGGCCTTACAGCATGTGCAGGCCGGCCGGCAAATGGGCAAAGTTGTCGTTACTATGGAGCCGTCTGACAGAATCAACGTGCATCCATCCACAACAAATCTGCTACGACTTAAATCAGATAAGACTTACATGATTGTTGGAGGCCTGGGTGGGTTGGGTAGAAGTGTTTCTATACATTTAGCGAGCGGCGGCGCGAAGTTTATCTCGTTTCTTTCGCGATCCGGTTTTTCAGATGCCAAAGCTGAGCCGCTGCGAGAAGAGCTTCGTCGTCGTGGAGTCCAAGCCAGCTTTCATAGCTGTGATGTGGCGGATCATGTCCAGCTAGAAGCTGTCATTGCTAAACATGAGAGCGGGGAGTTGCCGCCAATTGCAGGATGCATCCAAGGAGCTATGGTACTTCGAGATGGGTAAGCCTCTTTATACGTCCACTGCTTCGTGTGAAGAAACAGAATTGCAGACATTGCTAACTTTTGCGGGCACAGGATTTTTGAAAATATGTCGTACGACGATTTCAGTACTTCGCTACGGCCCAAGGTTGAGGGCTCCTGGAATCTTCACAGATTGCTTCCACGCGATCTGGACTTCTTCATAATGTGGAGCTCTATTTCTGGTGTTACTGGTAACCCAGGCCAGGCCAACTATGCCGCCGGAAACTCGTACATGGACAGTCTCGCACATTATCGCCGACAACAAGGGCTGCCTACCATCAGCATGGATCTTGGCCTCATGCTAGACATCGGCTTCGTTGCGGAACGACAAGGAGCTAGCAATTTGAAGAAGTGGGAGTCGACTGGAATTAAGGAGTCCGAGTTTCTTCTGCTCATGTCTGCGGCAATCCGTGGTTGGCTTCCACCGCCGTCATCAGGTGGTTCAGCATACGAACTGCCCTCTCAGCTCATCACCGGTCTCGCCACAGGTGGCCATATCGCGGAGAACTCCCTGGACAAACCCTTTTACTTTAAGGACCCTCGCTTCAAGCAGCTTATCCAGGCAGAGATCTCTCAAGCTGCACCAAGTGCCCAAGCGGAGGCCGCAGAATTATTGCGAGCCGAACTTGAGTCGGCTGTCTCAGTCGCCCAGGCGAGTGAGGTGATTTCAAATGCCATCAGGGTTAAGCTCGGACGGTCAATGGATATAGCACCGGACAATATCGACGCTCATAAGCCACTGCACGCTTATGGTGTCGATTCGCTCTCCGCTGTTGATATGAGAAATTGGTTTGTGATGGAGATGCGCTGTGACATCACCCTCTTTGAAGTCCTGAGCAGCCCAAGTATCGTTAAAATTTCGGAAAGAATTGTTGAATCCAGCAAATTGGTGGGAAAACTATCGGATAGGAAGTAAGATTCCGGGGTTTCGCTCGCTTATTTAGGAATCTATCTACTTTCGTTATATGAAGTGCTTCTATATATGTCTTGGACCAACATCTGACGCTTAATGTTAGATAGAAAGCACCTATAGCATGCATTCAAGGAAACCGAATTACTTTTTGGTAATCCACCCGTTTTATACCGAGCCAAGAAGAACTAGTCATATATACTATATAAAGAATGGAACCGGAGGGGTTTGCTAAAGTGTTGAGAGTGAGTGAATGAAGAAAATTGACAATTCCAATGAATTGACACCCTAAAAGCTCCATGTAGACATCTCGATAATGCTCTCTATGCTCCAGGTGATTCTATCCAACATATCCCCCGAACGTGGGATAGCATGACCATCCTCGTGCATTATGACTTCCGTCTTCTTTTCCTCACACAAATCAACCACATACCGTCCAAAGGGTAGGAACTGATCTTTCTTGCCGAGGACATGCAATGTTGGAATGTCAATCTTTGGCCACCCGTACTTTTCTGGTTCGAAAACATCCTTGGGGGATGGCATTTCAGCAAAAAGCTGAACAATTCTCCCCGGCAAAGTTGATGCGTCTTCTGCCTTTTCCTCTGCTGAAAGACCGAAGAAGTTGGGCAAAGCTTTTTCATAGCCAACCGTGTACTCAGTGCAATCCACACCGAAGTTCAGCGAGGGGGCAACGGGAAGAACGCTGCACAAGAAGATAGCAAATTTGAAAGGCGGTGAGACATTGGTTGTGCCGCCTAACTGATGTGACATGATCATGGAAAAGGCGAGTGCAGCGCCCTGGGAGAACCCAATGACACCATCATATGGTCCATCTTCCTCGATGATACTGTGCACATATTCATGTGCGTTGGCAACATCCTCGGTGAAACACCGCCGGTGCCAACCAAGGTAGGGTCCTGGGTGAAAGTCTGCAACACCAGGGGCAGCGTTGACGATGCTTGGCCCATCAACAAAGTCAAACCTGTAATTCTTGGGAAGGCGACTGATTATGGGTGCTGCAGGGTGAGATATCAGTCAGCTTGTCAGTCCGGTTCAAGTTTACGATGACAAGGACACAGGGATAGAATGGTGGCACCAATTAATGGTCACTATTGCTGATGATGACCTACCCAGCTGACTCTCAAAGATATCAGAGTTGGTTCCTCGTCCGTGTAGGCAGAGAATGCGCATTGTAGTAACAAGCTGACAGCGAAGATGATTGGTGTGGAGCAATTTCGTCAACCACAGCGTAAGGATGACCGTAATTCGTGTAGATTACACTGCAATGCCTGGGACTACTGCAAAATGAGCTGAGATGCTGAGACAAAATGGTGAGCTGAGTTGGTGAGCTGAGATGGCGAGGTGAGCTGATGGGTTATAAAGAAATCAGAACATCATGTGCGTGCGCTCTTTGAGACCCAACTTTGAAATCAATGATTACCATACAGCGTCAGCTGAGCATTTTATTACCAATCCTACCGCTCATTTGATCCTTGGCTTATCTCTTCCGCCAATGATCGCAAGTATATTTGCTTGCGTGGCCCGGATGTTGTCGAAGTCTCGGCATATGCCAGAGCCTGGATGCCCGTCAGCTTACCGGCCGGCCAGCTAGAGAATGAAATTCTCAGGGGGAATATTACTCGGAGGAGAATAGGTATGCTGATATTGTTCTCGGTTTTAAAAAATAAAATAAAATAAAAACAATTCTGTATCGTGATGAGGTTTAGGTACGCTTCAACAGCATATAAGCAAAGAGCGGGAACTTGAGGGAACTAGTGAGCGTCGAGACTCTGTCAAATGTATTGCGCATGCCTGAATATTGCTTTGAAATTCCCTGTGTCTACTGTCGATCAAGGCTCGATGATTAATGTTGGCGCGTAGTTTTGTGCTACTTATTCGCTCGGTGATAGCATCCCTCCTATCATCGTTGCAGAAGCTATACATAAAAAAGCTTTTCTTGCCCACCAGATAAGATTAAACATAAAAGCAACCGCTTTATAGGTATTTCATGCTTTTCGGACTCTTATATGGGTGCCTGGAGATAATGATATCATATACACTTTGTTACGGCCCTTTCTTGTGGTAGAAGAAGGAGAAGCTTGTCAGAACAACACTGATGTGCGGGAGTTTCGGTTCTTCATGCTACTATGCTTAAATAAACTTTTCTTACACAACCACGCAATGTTCTATTTAACTTCTTCCAATACATGCGTTGTACCACAAGACAACGGATGTCAGTATCTAGATGCGTAGTCTGTCCAGCCCAGACGTGGTGGCTCGTGAACATGGACAAGCCACACTGTGGCGTCTGTGGCTCGTTCAACGCCCACTTTTTGTGGCGGGATATTACTGGATCCAGGCTAGTGCAGATCAATGGATGGAACCTGCGGTGAGTTGAATAACAGTAATAGTCAGTGGATCTGCCAGAGCCTCAGCATGTAAGCTGACTTGATGACATGCAACGGGATTCTTTGCGCCAGGATCGGCACGGGTACAACCCAAAAGTATCAGCGAGCTCCTAGAAAGCCATTCATATTCATATCAAATGCTAGTTGCCACTCACGATTTATTCTGCTCTACCCGGTACTGCAGAAGTACGATTCGCAGACTGTTTCCAAGGCAGTTGGCGACCTTTGCTGACATCCGTAAGCTGACATGCAATGGCTGGGTGATTACGCTTCAATATATGCAACCCCTCTGCTGCCACGGTGTTGCGTACTCAGTCCATGCTGTTGGCTCAACAATGCACTCTCGGTTCGTCATTGTGATCCAACTTATCCCTACGGTGGTGACATGCTAGCATGAAGCGTCAGAATTCCCCCCGTCTTGGGTTCGACGGATCTCGAGCCGTCAGTACAAGCGACAATCCAATGGACGAGACAAGACCCCTGCTTCAGCAGCCAAGCCGCAATGGCGATGGTGGCGGGTCTGCCTCGCAATCAAATCGCAACAGCCACTACCATGCGCTTCTCATCTGCGTAGTCATCGCCGGTCTGGACTTTACCGTCTTTATGCTCAATTTGCCACTGACGAGGGTTTACGAGAGTATCCTTTGCTATCAATATTTCCAGGCAAAAGATCCCTCTCGCTTCTCAGATCCTGCCTTGATACCTGAAAGCTTTTGCAAAGTCGATTCTATCCAAGAGGAATTGGGGCTGATCAGAGGATTTGAGCTACTCTTCATGTCTTTGCCAGGTACCTAGCGCTGCTCTTTTTGCCGTTTCGCCTGCTATGCTCAGCAGACTGACTCACCTCCAGGTGTCCTCTTGGCCTTGCCGTACGGAGCACTTGCTGATCGCTGGGGCCGCAAGCCCACGCTGTCTCTCTGTGCGGCAGGTCTTGCGGCAAGCCTTACCTCGGTGCTGCTTGTGTGTAAGCTGTGGTGGATGGTGCCACTCCGTCTCGTGTGGGCCGCGTGGGCTCTTACTGTCGTTGGTGGAGGAGCTTCAGTGATGGTCTCAACCGCCTTTTCCATGCTTACAGATATCACCGACGGCAGCTCAAGGTAGCTTCATCATATAACCCCGCAAGTGTTTGGAACCTTGATGCCGAAATACTGACATGATCTACAGAGCAAGGGTCTTCCTCCAACTTACCGTTGCCATCCTTGCTGGCCAGGCTATTGCTACACCTCTTGCTTCCCTCATGATGACCAAGTTTGGAACAACTATCCCGATACTTGTGGGATACTCAGTCGGCTTAACGTCCTGTGCTCTGACACTCTTTATCCCTGAAACCATGCACAAATGTGCGGGTGTTGACGGCGTCGCGACTGATCAGAGCTCAGAGCATCAAGGGACGACTTCACCATCTTTAGCATCTGACTCCAAACTCAGGCGCTTTACAGCAGCCAGCACTGGCCACATAACTGATGCATGGAATAATTTTGAGTTTATCTTCAGTTCGCCTTCTCTACTGGCTGTAGTCACCAGTTTCCTCATCAATACTGTTGGAACGTCCGCCATTAACAGCATCGTCCAGTACATGTCAAAATGCTTCTCAATCAGCATATCTAGCGCGGGTCTGCTTCTTACCATTCGTGGGGTCGTGGCGATTTCCTTGTTTCTGGTTGGTTTACCCCTGATTGGGGCTCTGCTGAGAATTAAGTTCGGGATTGACGGCCCTTCACGCGACCTGTGGATGGCGAAACTTACAGTCATATGCATACCAGTGGGCTTTTTCCTCATCGCCTTGGGTCAGAACGTCGGCATAGTGGCTGTCGGTATGGCTTTGACTGCTTGTGGATCTGGCTCTGGTAGTATTATGAGGAGTGTTGCCGCAAGTATGGTTGACAACCGCCATGTGGCACGACTTCACGCTGCTATCAGTCTCGTCGATACTTTTGGCGCCCTCATCTCCGGTCCACTCCTAGCAGAGGCATTTGCGCTTGGGCTGCGAATGGGTCACGGTTGGATATCACTGCCGTTCGTTATAGCAACAGTCTTAACGTTCTTCGGCGCCTCTATCGTGTGGCTGATTAAATTGCCTAAACCTACATACTTAGATATCGAATCTCTCTAGGCCCTAGTAGCTAATACGATAATCAACTCTAGGCAGAGTTAATTTACATGCCCTACTTTACCAGGGGTAGTAGTAGTAGTGTATTTTCCGTCCAGCGGCCGTGAGGCCGCTCAGGTCCCTGAGGGGCACAGGACGTGCTGAGCTAGTGGGTCTATTCTACGTTATCGATACAGGCTATAGTGGGTCTCCAGAGATTATTCCCTCGCGTCCCCCGTCTCCGGTCACGAAATGTAAACAAACCACCATCCAGCATTTCATCGGCTCTAAGGCGCTCTATGTTGAGCTTGGTGCCCGTCAGCGGGACGTTCAAGCGAGGCATTAAGATATGCCATTCTA
>JALHBU010000076.1:0-21405 GCA_024340005.1 Tolypocladium tropicale | reverse complement strand
CCCCCCCCCCCCCCCATCATCTGCATGCGCCAAGGGCGAGCTTGTGGCTGTGCATTGCATCCCCCCCGCCGCTGATGCCGGGCGCCCACACCAAGAATAGGCAACTCGCTCTCACGTACGAAGTACGGATTTGATGCATCGATGAACCGCGGCGACGGGTAGCCGAAGTCCCGTTGATGAGACAGCGTTTAAACAAAGTACCGCGCCAGTACATGTCCGTCAGCATCTGTCCTCGCCGCCTCGCCCCTCCCTCCAACACGCGTGTTACAAAGAAACCAACCACCTTGACCCAGACACACCCTCAGCACAGGATGCGCTCTTTCCGAGCCTCGGACGGCTCGTGTCCGACTCGCTCGTTGCGTCCTCGCATAGGCGGGCATCCGACGCTTAACACTCGCCGCATCCCACTTGCCAGGTACCTGGAGCATCTCTCGTATGTCCCTGGGCAGCGTGGTTTTCTTCCCCTCGTCAGCATCACGATGGATCTCCGGAAAGACGCTGCTGGTAGCAGGTAGTCGATCCGACGAACTGCCTTTCCCCCGTCCCGCTTGGCCCCCTCTCCAAAAATACCATAAAACAAACGCATCTTCTCCCCGTCTCCTGGTTGTCCCTTTCGTGTCACACAGCCAAGCTTGAGCCGCCAGCATTGGCCAACGGGGCTGAGCCAGCCCGGGGGCGAGGCGGGGCCCAGCTCTCGTACTCGACGAGTCGTAAAACCCAACTGACGCAAAGCCAAGCCGACCCGGCGCAGCATCAACCCGCAGCTAGCTTCTTGATGATTCCATAAGCCTCACCTGGTCAATGAGGACGCGACAAACTTCGCTCGTCTCGTGGCCCTCGCTCTTACTAGCTTAAGGCTTATCACCATGACCATTTCACGTCGCCCGCTCTCCCTCGTAGTCGTCATCGTATGCTTTTTCATTTCTGTCAGTGGCGCTTCAACAGTAATCACGACTGGCTGCAGCGCTCACAGACTGTCATCCGCCAACAGCCAGATAATTGCCAAATTTGAAACCCAGACTTCGACTTTTTGCTTGGTCAGAATTTCCAATTTGCTATAAACAGGAAAATGAGCCACATGTCACCCCTTTAGACACAAAGCATTCCGTAGATTCCTGCAAGCATCTGCCTCGCCAAACATGGCAACAGTAGCCAGAACTCTGCGATAACCTTCAAATTGTCATGTCCTCAACAGTGGTATCAACTAGCCATATATAACCAACTCGTCGCCAGCTTCGCCATTATTTTCCCTTCGTCTCCTCGTGGACAATCGAAATGATTTTCTCAACAATGCTGGGGTCCGACAGCTACATGCGCCTCGTCAGTTGCACGGTCAGTCACAGTTGCAATGGCCGAGGAACTCACAGTCGTTATGTCACCCAGCTGGTCCTCCTCGCCAGCCAAAATCTTCCTCAGAATACGGCGCATGATCTTGCCGCTGCGGGTCTTGGGCAGATCCGGAACAATGTGGATGGCCTTGGGCGCGGCGAAAGGACCGATGCTCTTGCGCACCTGCATGATGAACTCTTTACGCAGGGCATCGTTGACCTCGTTGCCATCCTTGACAGCGACAAAGGCGTTGACGGCCTGGCCAGTCAGCTCGTCAGTAACACCGACGACGGCAGCCTCCGCGACGGCATGGTGCTCAATAAGGGCAGCCTCAATCTCAGCCGTAGACAGGCGGTGCCCGCTGACGTTGACAACGTCGTCGACTCGGCCGCGAATCCAGTAGAAGCCCTCGTGGTCTCTGCCGGCGCCGTCGCCAGTGAACTAAAAACGTACGCGTTAAACTCCAAGCATTGATGCATCGTAGGACCCGTCTGCAACTTACGTAGTAGCCCGGGTACACATTGTAGTAAGTGTCCATGTATCGCTTGTGGGCGCCGTAAACGGTGCGGGCCATGCTGGGCCATGCCTGCTTGAAGGCGAGCACACCGTCGACATCGTTGCCATGAATCTCCTCACCCGAGACTGGGTCGATGATAGCGGGCTCAATGCCGAAGAACGGCAGCGATGCGGATCCAGGCTTCGTCGGGGTGACGCCGGCCAAAGGCGTTATGACGTGGCAGCCCGTCTCCGTCTGCCAGTACGTCTGTACTGCAGTGTTAGCTTACAGCAGTGACAAGTCGTCGATCTGACAACTTACGTCGACGATATGAGACTCCTCCTTGCCGACAACCTCGAAGTACCACTTCCAAACCTCGGCAGCGATAGGCTCACCGACGGACCCGAGAACTCGAAGGTGCTTCATCTCGCCTTTGACGTGCTCGTCGCCAGCGCGCTTGAGCAACCGCAGAGCAGTCGGCGCGACGTAGAATTGGGTGACCTTGTGCTTGTCGATGATATCCCAGTACCGCGAAAAGTTGGGGTAGGCGGGAGTGCCTTCGAAAACAACGGTGGAAACGCCAAGCAGCAAAGGAGCATACACGACATAAGAATGGCCGGTAACCCAACCGACATCACCACCGCAGAAGTAGCGATCGCCCTCGTGGATATCAAACACATACTTGCCAGTGATGGCACATCCGAGCAAGTAGCCAGCGGTCGTGTGCATGATGCCCTTGGGCTTGCCTGTGGAACCGGACGTGTAGAGGAGGAACAGCGGGTCCTCAGCGTTCATAACCTCGGGGGCGATGTAGCTTGGCCACTTCTCGACCTCCTCGTGCCACCACAAATCACGGCCGGTCTTCATGGGAACATCAGCGCCGGTGCGCTTGTAGACAAGGACGTGGGCGACGTCAGGGCATTGCTTGAGGGCGTCATCAACAATCTTTTTGGTGCCAATCAATTTGCCACCCCGCTTGCCCTCGTCGGTGGTGATTACCACCCTAGACTTGGCGTCAATGACACGGTCGCGCAGGGAGTCGGCTGAGAAGCCGGCAAAGACGACGGAGTGAACCGCGCCGATGCGGACGCAGGCAAGGATGGCGATGATTGCTTCGGGAATCATGGGCAGGTAAATAGCGACAGTGTCGCCCTTAGAGACGCCCATCTGCTTCAGGGTCCACGCCGTCTTGGAGACCTGGCGCAACAGCTCCCCGTAGGTGACGTTGCGGCCATCCTCGGCCTCGTCGGCCTCGTAAATGATGGCAACACGGTCAGGGTCCTTGAAGGCATGGCGATCGATACAGTTGTACGAAGCGTTGAGCTGGCCCTCGACAAACCACTTGCAGTCGCCCGTGCGGAGGGACCCGCTGGAGACGGTCTCAAAGTCGCGGTACCAGGTCAGCAGCTCGCGAGCCTGCCTTGCCCAGAACTTGTCGGGCTGCGTGATGGACTCTTTGTACAGCTTCTGGTACTCCTCAAGATCTATGGGAAGTTGCTGGTCAGCATGCGCCCCAACGCGGACGGACGAGCGGAACTGCTTGGCAGGGGCATGGTCTCAGGCGCGCCCCGGCTGACCGGAGGCCCGACAGTCGGAGTCGCAGGATGCGAAGTGGGACTTACTGGCTAGGTGGGGCTTGCTTGGGTGCTCTGCGATGAAAGGGACGTCAGCTGTGGTCATCGGGGGAAATTGGGGGGCCCAAGGCAGGATCAGCACTGCTACTGGCTGAGGCGACCGGTCCTGTGAGAGGAGGAATGGCCACCGCTGGTCGTGTGCGTGGGGGGATGAGGGGAGCTCGTACTCGCAAGCATCTTCTGGGGGGGATCTGAGAGGCGAGCACATGTTAGCCCTTGCAACCATAGAAGCCTCGAACACTCCTTGGTCCATGTGTCCGTCGAGCAGCCTTACGGAAAGTGTCCACCTCATGCGCCTCGTGGACGCGGGGTCCTTTTTGCTCTCCAGTCATTTCCGCTGTAGAATTTGCGTGCAAGCGCGGGGCAGCTCGCGGTGTTGCAGATGCTGTTGCTGCTACGACCAGTGCGGGGTAGCTATTTCCGGCGGGCTGCTTTGCCAGCACTCGTACTGGCGCTGTGACGTTGCGGCGGCACAGGTGTCGTGCTAGCGGCAGGCAAGCTCGGGTGCCAGGTCGCAATGCCAGTGAGGGCGAAAGACGATATTGACGTGTGACGGAGAAGGGATGGATGGAGGGGAGAGGATTCGGCGAAGTTGAGAAAAGGGAGGAAAGTGTGCATGGTGGAAGGGGGGGCCGCGATTCTTTATATTCGGTGGAGGCGTCATGACTGCTTCTGGTGGTCATGTAACCGCTGGGGAGGCTAATGTAGTAGCCAGGGAAGGTCCCGTCCGGTTAGCATTCGCTGTTTCAGGCGTCCACAGGCTGCTTTGGGTGCAGGAGCATCCGCAGGCGCAACGCAGGTGGCATCCAGGCTGGCCGCTGCTACCTCAGCTACCTCATGGGCGGGCGGCCCTAGGCAGTCGCTACCTTGCATTGGTACCTGTACCGGACAGCTGGGGTGGGGAAGGTAGCTCCTCCCGCCGGCGCTAGCGCCAGGACGGGTCTCATCCTTTTCCCCGAAGGCTACTGCGGCCGTTCTTCCATAATTCCATGTTAGCCACGGCTATCAAGCTCGGTGCATAACCAAGGCCAGAGCTTGCCGGAAGAGCTGGCCGGAAGAGCAAGTCGCGGAGGACCGGATTTCTTGGCCTCCCGTCGTCCTCTGCCGGTCGTCCCCGCATCCATCGAGGGGCAACATCCGGGGAGGCTCGCGGCTCGGCTACCGCTTCGGTGTCGCGTTCGCAACACCAGCCTGCCCAACGCCGGTCGTGAGTCGCGATCCGTGACGATGCAGCCTCTGAAGTCCTGCCCTGTTCCGAGAAAGCCCGCTCCCTCAGGTCGATCAGTCGATCATACGAGTGCTCGTGCTGGGTCTTGTGCGACTGGAAGCACGTACAGACCAACACCTTTTTTTTTTATCTTTGGAGTAGCACTGGTCATTCTACATTTCTGCATGCCTAATGCACGCCGCGCCCTTGCAGCAGGGTCCAGCGTCGCAGGCCGCCCCAAGATCACCACCACAGGTCAAAGGCGCCTATGGAGACTTGGAGACTCAACAGGGTCTGGCCGCCGGCTGTTGTTCTTCTCATAATGCCGCCTCTAGCAGCCCTGTCCTGGCCCGCTCCCGTGAGTAACTAACTGGAGTTCACGCACAAGCTCCACTCTGTTGTTGCATGCGACCAAACACCCTTCAACGTCGTGACCCGGCAATCTTAAGCCAGGTTCCCATTCGCCAGCCTCCTAACGCAGCCAAAATGGCGCTTTTATGGCCCCAATGCCGTGTCTTTCCATGGTGGTAACCTGCGAAGCCCGGCTCTGTACCAAGTAGGTAAGAGAAAGGAGAAGGCCCCAAGTAGCCCCACGGGCTAGTCTGCGAGGAAAGGGTTCGAGTGCAGATGCTCGGCCCCATGGATATCACTGTCTCCTGTCTCATTGGCGTGGAGCTTCCAGGCATTACACAATGGCAACTGTTGCAGATCCCCCGTCGCTCAGCCTGCATATAGTCTCAATGCAACAAGCAGCCCCGGCAAGCCCCGCGACAGCCGCGCAGAGCTCTTGTGCGGGCGCCCCTCTGTATTGTGATGCCTGTCGATGTGCGACCTGCGGACTCGAGTACGTCGCCGGCCGACGCTGAATGTAGATGTACGAAACTTTTTAGGGTGCTCTGTGACCTCATCTTTGCTCATGAGGCGCACGGCGCGCCCCCGACCAGCGCTGTGCCACCCCGACGGGAACCGCCTCTTCGACGCATTCGTAATGAGGAAGCTTTGCCCCGACTCTCCGGCGGCCGCCCCTCCATCTCCGCAATCTGCGAGATACGTCCGCTTGCCACTAGTCTAGGCCGTCCGAGCAGAGCCATCTATCTCCTCGTACTCTCTTTACGCCATCTCTTGGCAGAGAAGGGAAGCACTTGTTGATCCTCCGACGGGCAATTTCAACATGGCCGCCTCGAGGCCCTATGGTTAGTGCTGACGGGTAGCTTACGATATTCTCGCCCAGGTCGAGGCCTCGACCAAGCAAGTCCGTCCTTTATTATAATATCACCTAACTCGTAGCCCTGGAAGTTTAACTGTGTTTGCCGTTGCGGGCGCAAATTCCACTGCAGCACACCCGCTGGCGCATTGCGGCTGGCGATCTTTGGCCTCGTGACCTCGCGTACGCCACCGGAAGGACTTTCTACTCGGATGGTATCGACACCGAATGAACTCCGTACCTAGGCGTGGAATTAAACCTTCTCCCCGTCCCGTCAACTGGAAGTGCTGGACGCCCATCCATCTGAGTCACTCACTCAACTATTTCGCATCCCGAGGAAGCTTGTGCAGCAGGTACATAAATGGCTTCCTGACATGATGTGATCATCAACCACTTCCGGCCAACCTTTAAAATCCCAGCATGGGTTTAGAGCAGGCAAGACAGTCCGAAAGCATCAAAGTGTCTAATTTTCCACTGCTACGGCGTTGGGTTTCAGGATATCTGAATTCACAGCTCAATGTCCAGGGTAGGTGCCGCGACCCCAGCATAGACTGTCACCCTGGCCTCCTTTGGGTCCGTCGCACCAAAAGACCACGACGGCGTTGTCAAAAGGTAACAAACTGTAATTGAGCCAGTTGGAGACTCACATGTTTCAAGTGGAACTGGGCATTATTTGGTCGCTTGTGGGATTGCAACAGTGCGATGCTGAACGAGAAATACGTCCGGCTTCTAGTTGTCACGCGCAGCCCAAAACGTTTTGGTCATGAACAGGTTGGAAAAAGAGGGATGTGATGAGACAATGCAACACAGCAGTAAGCTCGATATCTCATCAAGAAAAGGATCAGAACTAAGCCATCGGTCTTGATGGTAAACTTGATTCACTTGATTGCACTATCTTGGACGATGTTCAGACACCAGAAACGCCGCGGATCCCTTCAACCATGAACGGCACAATGCCCATCGCTACACGTCCATGCTCATCAAGTACATTTCAAAGATGCGCATAAACTTTGCCACAAACGCCTCGAGATGGAAAATGACCTTGGTGCCCGTCTTGATCCTGTGCTCGTAAAAGGCTGACCACTGGATCACTTCGCCCTTCAACCCGTCGTCGATAAGAGCCAGCAGCTTGAACGTCAGGGTCTTGAGGATCGTTGTCGGGGGGATGCAATGGGTGAGAAGGTCGTAAAGCTTCGACCGGACCTGCAAAATCCTCGCGGGCGTGTGCTCCTCCATGATTTCCTTGGCGATTTGGCCGATCAGGGCCTCCCAGTCCGCGGGCGGGATGGGCGTGCTCTCCGTGACTTTCTCGCTGTGGGCGGGTGTTAGCGACCATGACATATAATCGCGCAGCCTGGAACTCCCTACTTTTGTGCGCGAACGGCCTCGTACATGAGGAGCGCCCTCCGCAAATTTCTTCCGCTTTCCACTGCTATTCGCTTGTGAAGGCCCTCGATGACCTCCCAGTTCTCCTTCTTGGCGGATTGCGCCAACACGTCGCATATCTGCTCGTGTGTTGGCGCCGCGACCCTGACCAGCAACGTTCTCGAGCGGATCGGCGCAATGATATTGGACGTCGAGTTGGCAAGAAGAATCAACCGCAGGTTGGGCGAGTATTTCTCCATTGTCCTGCGCAGCGCAGCCTGCGCATCTCGCGAAAGATGATCCGCCTCGTTGATTACGACGACCTTGAATCGTTGCTTCGCCGACTGATCGACTTGCTGTGTTTGAGCGACCTCCTTCAACAGGTCCTGTATCACTACCCGGTCGTAGTTTCCCACATCGGAGGGCGTGATTTCGAGATGGTATATGGAAGCGACAATGTTGAACTCGAGTTTGCGGTTGCTGCTCGTCTGGAACACTCGAGCATCAATCTTGATCTTCTCGACGCCGGGCCCATAGAGCTCCTTCAATGTTGCCACAACCCTCGTCTTCTTTCCGGCACCGGAGGGTCCATAGACAAGGAGATGGGGAAAGTCGCCGCTTCGCGCCTGGCATGCAGCGTCAGCTCACCGCTCGCGGGTGATCCTTGATGCACGAGACAATTTACCAGTGATTGGAGCCGTTCTGATAGTTCATGGTGGTAGCTCAAGGCCTCGAGAGACCGCGGGCGATGCTTGTCGACAATGAGGGCCATTTCCGCAACCGTGAAACGTATGGCTGGCTGATGGAAGAAGAGGCTGTCGCTTTTTGTGCACTGGAAGACGCGTTGTGGCGCGTTAAGTGATGGGTGAGGTGGGATGCGGGCAGCGGAGTACGTACCGCTGGCCCGTGCGCTCCGCCACGCTACGAGTGCGAGTACGTCGCTGCGAGAGTTGTCACTGCTGAGTCGCCCTTCGCATTCATCAAGTACGGAGCTAATCAACCGAATACATAAGGTAGCAATGTGATCACAGTGCAGATGCGAGACAAGGGAACTAGGTCAATCTTCCAGCGCAAGGAAGGAATTTCATGAAAGGCTTCAGAGGCTCTTATACAGCTATATAGTACACGTCTAGGCCGCGATATGGTGGTATGGTACAACATTATCCGGTTCGTACATTAAGTCACGGCGATCGCGATGCTTCCGATGTGCTCCCTGCTTCAGTGACAGGCGCTGGTGAAGACGCATCCAACAACTCCACAGGGGCAATCTGCCTCCGCGGCCTCTTCAAGTCCTCCAGCGTAACGCCGTCGAGCTTGGTGATGCCAACGACCGGAGGATCCCCCTTCTTCACAAACTCCCACTGGCCTGCGCATTGTCAGCATGCTTTAATCGATTACGCCGAACGGGCAGACTAACCGGGCAACTTGTTTCCTGCCAGACGGAATGCATCTCGCACGATTTGCTCGTGGATTCGTCCCTTTATCTCGAAGAGCACCTGGCTCACGGCCATCCTCGTCGCCCAGTGGTCGAAGGAGCCTTTGCCCTTGCCCATTCGCATCTGCAACCTGTCAATGCCTGGATCTTGGGTCTCGGTTGAGTCGAAATCCAGGGAACCATACCTCATTGCCGCTCACATAAACACCGACGTTGCAGTTTTTCCGCTTGTAAAGTCGGTATTTCTCTCCTCGAAGCCGGACCTTGATCGTATCCTCGGCCATCTTCAACTGCTTGGCGCTGATTCTTCGGTGGTGATCAATCATGCGCAGGCCGTAGTCGCCCCAAATCACCGTGGTTCCCTTCGTCGAGCCTCCCGTCGCCACTCGCGGACGGCCCTTGGCCATCTTCTTCTTGCGATTCAGACTCGGTTCCAGCCAAGTGCCCATGACGGCGGTTGTGGTGGAGAAGGCTCGGACATTTTGTAGTCGTCGTGATGCGGTATCGAGAGTTTTCGATTGCTGTTGGAGTGGTGCTCTGAGCTGCCTCAAAGGCAATGAGCTAGATATCCTGAGCCCCTGAAAAGCATTGAGCAATGTTGATGTGCTGGGGGGCTTCATTTTGTCGGCTTGTTGCTTATGGAGGTTTCGTTGGATCCATGGAGCCTCTGAAAATCTGCCTGGGATGGTGTTGCAGCCAATCGAGGGCGAGGCCTAAAATTTCAGGCGCCCAAGCCACACCAATTAAGCACAAGTCACGGACCTCGCGTCAGCTTCGCGTCCAACAGCGGGCCCGCCGTGCACGTCACCCAGCAATTTCCAGGCTGCTGCTGCCTCGCTTCGCTTGGTCCTAAACGACGGTTCCTCGCTCCAGGCAGCACGGCATCTGGATGAAAAAGAAGAAGCACCCCATGCTTCTTCACTGAACCGCATTCACCACCTGCGCACGACTCGAAGAGCACGTTGCGACCGTCAAGATGCCTGATATTCGGTCGTTCTTTGCACCCAAGGGTGGTGCGGCCCCCAAGCCCATCCCGGCCAAGGTGGAAGAGCTGCCCAAGACCAAACGAGCCAGTATGAATTACCAATTCGACTTACCTTGGCCTGCATTAACTAGCAATAGAGGGTCGCAAGGTCGTAGAAGATAGCGAAGATGAAGACGACGCGTTCGAGTAAGTTCCATCCGTAATTTTGCATGGTTCACTGTCCTTTCTGACTTCCTGCAGGCAAGCAAAGCCAGCGCCCAAGGCAGCTGCGAAAAAGAAGTTGGCGTATGCCATTGACAGTCTTCAGAATCCGACGAATGTCTCTAATTGTTGAATAGGAATTCGGACCCAAAAGGCGTAGCGATATCTGCCGATGAGTACTTTGCGTCAGCCAAGGGCAACAAATCATCCAACACCGTCACCCCCAAGAAGGCGGAGAGCAAGGCATCTGTGAAGCAAGAAGTTCCAGTGCGCTCTAGCCCACGGAGTAAAAATTCTGCCCCCGGAGTAGCAGCCACGGCTCAGACCAGCCCCTCCTCCAAGAAGAAGCCCGTGACCTCCTACAAGCAGTACACTGCCCATGACGACGACGATGCGTACATGGAGGATGCCGACGAGGATGGAGACGACATACATGCCGCGAATATGAAAGGACGGAGCAAGCGCAAGAATGACGAATACGTCGACGACGATTCCGAGGACGAAGTCCTTCCGAAGCCAAAACGAGTGGCTTCCCGAGGCCAAACATCCACGGCTAGCGAAGCCAAGAAAGGGCAGGCGAAGAGTGGCGCAAAGACGGCATCTGCTGGCAACAAGCGGAAGTCCACAGCACAAGAATCGGATGATGAAGAGGAGGAGGAGCTGCCACGCAAAAAACCAGCTGCGGTGAAACCACGGGCGCCGAGGACGAAAAAAGCGGATGAGCCCGAGGATGCTCAGATTCAGGAGATTCTCGACAGCGTGGCCACGGTTCGCGCTCCAACGCCCCCTCCCAAGGACCCAAATGCAAAGGTCGACTGGCGAAAAGCTGCTGCTGGCGGAGGCAACGCGGCAGCCCAGCCAATTGCGTCGGCAGATATACCGGATGGGCGGGAAGAGTGTCTAAGTGGTCTTTCTTTCGTTTTTACTGGAGTCCTGCAAACCATTGGACGTGACGAAGCTCAGGCACTAGTCAAGCGATACGGTGGCAAGGTGACCGGCCAGCCAAGCAGCAAGACCAGCTTTGTCGTTCTAGGAGACGACGCTGGGCCTAGCAAGCTGGCAAAGATCAAGTCGCATGGCATCAAGACCATCGACGAAAACGGGCTCTTCGACCTCATCCGTAAGCTACCTGCGTATGGTGGGTCTGGAAAGGGTGCCCAGAAAGCTCAAGAGAAAAAGAAGGCCGAGGAGGATAAAGTGAAGCAGCAAGTCGCCGAGATGGAGGCAGAGGAGCAGGCAAAGAGGGCTGAAGCTGCCAAGGCGGCCAAGAAGGCGGCGACCGCTCGAGGCACTACCGCTGCTACACCAGCGCTGCCAGCGCAAGCACCCGCGCTTCTGCTGACGTCCAAGTACGCGCCCACACAGCTGAGCCATATCTGCGGCAACAAGGCACAAGTTGAGAAGATCCAAGCATGGCTCAGGAATTGGCCAAAATCGAAGAAGTACAATTTCCAGCGACGCGGAGCAGATGGTACAGGTGGCGAACGCGCCATCATCATATCAGGCCCCCCCGGCATTGGCAAAACCACGGCCGCCCACCTGGCAGCCAAGCTGGAGGGCTACGACATTCTGGAGAGCAACGCCAGTGATGCCAGAAGCAAGAAACTGGTCGAGGCCGGTGTGAGCGACGTCATGAACAACACTTCTCTGCTGGGTTACTTTGCGGGTGACGGCAAGGCAGTGGATGCCGCGAAGAAGAAGCTCGTGCTCATCATGGACGAAGTCGATGGCATGTCTGCAGGCGACCGCGGTGGTGTCGGAGCATTGGCGAAATTCTGCAGGAAGACGGAAGTCCCTCTAATCCTCATCTGCAACGAACGCAGGCTGCCAAAAATGAAGCCGTTCGACCACGTCGCATTTGACATCAGATTCAACCGACCGACGGTTGACCAAGTCAGATCTCGAATCATGACTATTTGTCACAGAGAAGGCCTCAAGCTTCCCCCGCCTGTTGTCGATGCACTTATTGAAGGTAGCAACAAGGACATCCGACAAATCATAAATATGATTTCAACAGCGAAGCTTGACCAGAGCACCATGAATTTCGATCAAGGCAAGGCAATGACGAAAGCTTGGGAGAAACATGTGGTCCTCAAGCCCTGGGATATCTGCCAAAAGATGTTGGCCGGTGGCCTATTCGCACCAGCTAGCAAGGCAACCCTGAACGACAAGATCGAATTGTATTTCAACGACCACGAATTCAGCTTTCTCATGATCCAGGAAAACTACTTGCGAACGAAGCCCATGGCACTGAATGGCAGAGGATACACGAAGCGAGAGGAGAACCTCAAGGCGCTTGAGCTGTTTGACCAAGCCGCAGAGAGCATCAGCGACGGCGATCTTGTAGACCGCATGATTCACGGGCCGCAGCAACACTGGAGCCTGATGCCAACGCACGCCGTGTTCAGCACCGTTCGGCCGGCGAGCTTCGTTGCAGGCCAGCTCATGGGATCCAACTTCACCTCTTGGCTTGGAAACTTTAGCAAAACAGGCAAGCTGGGCCGATTCGTGCGAGAAATCCATTCTCACATGCGACTCAAGTCATCTGGCGATCATAACGAGATTCGGCAGCAGTACTTGCCGCTTCTTTGGGACCAACTTGTCAACCGATTGCAAAACGAAGGTCCTGACGCTGTTCCTGAGGTCATCGAGCTTATGGATAGTTACTTTCTCACCCGAGAAGACTTCGACGCCATCCAAGAGCTCGGTGTTGGACCAATGACCGAGGAGAAGGTGCACATCGAGTCAAAAGCCAAGGCCGCTTTCACGAGAACGTGAGTATCTGGTGATGCCATTGCGCAGGGCCACTCAGCTGACAGACTTGCAGATACAACTCCATGAGCCACCCCCTGCCTTTCATGAAGGCGAGCAACGTTCTTGCGCCCAAGAAGCAAGCCAAAGAGGCTCCTGACCTGGAAGAAGCGATTGAGGAAGAAGACGAAGGGGACGTGGTGGAAGTGCCTGAGGCCGACGAAGATGAAATAGACTTCAAGAAGGACAAGTATATTAAGCAGCCAAAGGCTAAGCCGGCTGGAAAGAAAGCAGCGAAAGCAACGAAAGCGACCAAAGCGGCCGCTGCGGATGAGGCGGATGAGGATGACAAGCCCAAAGGACGAGGCAAGGCCAAATCAGCTGCCGCCAAGGGAAAGGGAAAGAAATAAGATTCGGACAATGGCACAACAGAGATGAGAACACATTGTAGCATTTGCATCTGCTTTTGGTCGCAGTTGGGGTCGGCGTCGACGAACGAGCATTGGTACTTTACAACACAATTTCCGCTGGCGCCCAAATGAGAGGGCTGGCTAGATGTAACGAGTATGGCGTATGTAGCGGAAACCCGATGCAGCTGACAATTGCTACTCATTGGCGCATGCTGCCACTGTCCCATCGCCTTGTCTGGGGTCAGGATGGGTTCATTTTCAAACCTTGCGGTGAGACTCACAATCCCTAGCATGAGCATAAACTACCACAAGAAAACTACCACAAGAGGAACTGCAGCTCGACGACCCTCACAACCGGAGCCATCCCGCAGCGCTCGCCTAACAGATTCTGGGACGGTCAACAACCGAGTGTCGTGATCAAATCTCCCTCCCGGGCAGCGTGGCGCGTGTTATGCATTTAGAAGAAGTGAAAAGACAGAACGACGGCTGGGAGCAGTACTGTGAGCCCCTGGGGATGCTTAGATCACTGGAGATGTCATGGTCGAGAGCCACAAGATAGTGCGTGTGCCGAAGAGGCACATGGTGGGAATGAATTAGCAGAAAATGGTCTCGCCCAGCTCATCTAAAAGGAGACCCGTGATGCAAGCCAAATATACAGGTCATACACCACCCCGTCTTCAGAGTCTTTTTGTCCAAGGATTTTGTTTCGGTTCACCCGCCATGCAGCAAAAATATATCCCACCATCATGAGAGGAGCATTATACATCTGACCCAACGCCGGTCGCAGAGTCCCTTAATAGTACATTCGCGTTTTGCTCACGCGAGAAATCAAGCTCGGCCACAGCAGAGGCCACGTCTAGCTGTTCTTGACGACGCCGACCTTGGCAGCGCGCAGCACGCGGCCGTTGAGCTTGAAACCCTTCTGCTGGACGTGGAAGACGGTGTTGTTCTCCTTGTCCGGCTGCGGGGCCATGAAGGTCGCCTCGTGCTCGTTGGGGTTGAACTTGTCGCCATCCGGGTCTAGCCGCTCCAGGCCGTGCTTGGCCAGGGTCTGGAGGAAAATCTTCTCCGTCATCTTCAGGCCCTCGTACAGGTTGACGAGATCCTGGAGGTGCTCCGTCTTCTCGGGGGCGTTGAGCTTCTCGGCCGGGACAGTGGTGAGGGCGCGGTCGAAGTTATCGACGCTGTCGACGAGGTCCTTGGCGAACTTTTGGATGGCGAAGTCGCGGGCCGTCTTGACCTCGCGCTGCGTGCGGTCTTGCAGGTTGCGGAAGTCGGCGACGGTGCGCATGCACTTGTCCTGTTGTGAAATCGTGTCAGCATGTTTGGCGGCCAGACGGCGCAGGCGCAATGACTGCCGAGGTCAAGTGCTGCTGACCTTCCACTCCTTGGCCTCATTCTCCTTGGCCTCAAGGGCCTTCTTCAGCTCTGCCAGAGCATCCGTCTCGCTGCCCTCAGTCTTGGCTTCAGCACCGTCCTTTGCTGCATCGGCAGGTGCCTCCTTGGCATCGCTGTACCACCGGACCGTCACGGGCTGGGCGGCTCTTAGCGACCACGATGACGGCGCAGTCTGGAATTGAGGGCGCGGGAGAGGCTTGGAGGCCGCTACCCTGGGTGCAGAGCGCAGTGCTCTGGAAGAGGAAGAGAGTGCTTGTCGCAACATTGTGGAAAGAGATATGGTGGGGGGGACGAGAGGGTCAAGGAGGCTGTTCGGATGGTGCAGGCGCTGGGTGGATGAAGCTATCGCGTGGGCACCTTTGCTGGAAGGCTCTAAAATTTCGATGCCGAATCCGGGGGAAGCGGCAAGTAGCGGATCAACGATGGCCCGGCAGGCAGCTACAGGGGCATCATGCCGCCCCGATTTTCCGTACCTCGCGGGTACGTACCTGGCTGGGCTGGTGGCTGACGCGCTGAGTCTGGCTACCTAGAGTACTCCATAGCACGAGGCTGGAGCTCTCGCAGACTCCATCCATCCATCCACTCCAACGACAGCGAACCACCTTGACTGCAGCGGCACGCGCTTCACTCGACAGCGAACCACAGAGACCCTCCGTACCTTGCTATCTTGATCTCTCTACTAGCAGCGGCCGTTCCGAACCACAATGGCGGCCGGCGACTCGAGCCGGCTTCAAGAAGCCCAGAAGCTGGCCAAGACGGATCCGCGACAGGCCGAGGCCGTCTACAAGGACATCACCTCCAAAGCGCCCCAGGCAACCTCCGATGCTGCCACTCGGGAATATGAGTCGGCCCTCATTAGCCTGGGCGAGCTGTACAGGGACGAGAAGTCGGTCTCCCTCTCCGTTGCTTGCCGGCACCACACGCGGCTTAGGCATCGAGACTGACTCTTGCTACAGGAAGACGCAAGACCTGGTAGATCTGGTGCGCGAGAGCCGAAGTGTGTTCTCGTCGTTTGCAAAGGCGAAGTCGTCCAAGCTCGGTACGTTTGCACGGCGCGAAGCGTGCGCCCTCTTCTCAGGCACGAGGACTGGTTAGACTGACGCACAGGGTCAAGTCCGACAACTACTCGATCTCTTCAAGGAGATCCCCAACAGCACCGACACCGAAGTCTACATCACAAAGGACTGCATCGAGTGGGCCACCGCCGAGCGCCGCGCCTTCCAGCGCCAGGACCTCGAGGTCCGTCTCGTGGCCCTCTACATGACGAAGCAGTCCTACTACGATGCCCTCACCCTCATCAACGGCCTGCTGCGCGAGCTGAAGCGCCTCGACGACAAGCTGCGCCTCGTCGAGGTCCAGCTCCTCGAATCCAGAGTATACCACGCCCTCGGCAACATCCCCAAGGCTCGCGCCGCCCTGACGACGGCTCGGACGAGCGCCGCCAGCGTCTATACGCCGCCCATGCTGCAGGCCAACCTTGACATGCAGAGCGGCATGCTGCACGCCGAGGACAAGGACTTCAACACGGCCTTTTCCTACTTCATCGAGGCCCTGGACGGCTACCACAGCCTCGACGAGAGCGCCAGGGCCCAAGCCGCCCTCCAGTACATGCTGCTCTGCAAGATCATGCTGAACCTGGTCGACGACGTCAACCAGCTCATGGCCTCGAAGCAGGCCGTCAAGTACGCGGGCAAGACCCTCGAGGCCATGAAGGCCATCGCCCGCGCGCACTCGAACCGCTCCCTCGAGGAGTACGAGCGCGCTCTGTCGTCGTACCGCTACGAGCTCGGCAGCGACGCCTTCATCCGCAACCACCTGCGCCGCCTCTACGACGCCATGCTCGAGCAGAACCTCATCAAGGTCATCGAGCCCTTCTCGCGCGTCGAGATCGACCACATCGCCAAGATGGTGGGCCTCGACACCCAGCAGGTCGAGCGCAAGCTGTCGCAGATGATCCTCGACAAGGTTATCATCGGCGTCCTCGACCAGGGCGCCGGCTGCCTCATCATCTTTGACGAGACGCAGCGGGACGAGTCGTACGACGCGGCGCTGGCGACCATCGACAAGCTGAGCAGTGTCGTCGACGTCCTGTACACGAACCAGGCGTCCATGCTGGAGTAGACGGCGGCGGTGGCGAGGGGGAACACACGGGAGCTTGTATTGTAGTATGTCGTGGCACACAAGGCGTTATAGAAGGACTCGCCCAAGCCTTGGGCCAGCAGAAGCATGCACTGTGCACGTGAAGTCGTTGTATCCATGTTTCCAGTTTCGTCTTGATTGTATGTGTGTCTCCGAAGAGCACTGCAGAAAACGACGCTACGGTGGTGGTATCTCTGAAGCCAAAAACCCGCCAAAATCAACGCCGACGCATGCAGCCCTGTCCTTTGCCATGCCCTAGCCTAGCACATGTTTCGAAATACAAATACAGGGTCCCGCTCAAAAATAGTAAATACAAAATCGTGGTCGTCGTCATCAGTGAAACATGACCCTCGAGGCCCTCGAGGGCTTCGCGGACAAGCCCTTCCTCCTCCTGTCCTCGCCGAGTATGAGCGCGAAGAGGCGCTTGGCCAGCACGCCCTCGTCCCAGCCACCGACCTCGGCCAGGAAGGCGTCGACGCAGTCGAGGTGCCACCGCTCAAGGCGCATGGCCTCACCCTGGCTCCTGACCGTCTTGCCGAGGAACCGGTCCGCCCGGGGCTCGTAGCCCGGGTCGAACGGCGCCCGACGACGAAGCTGCAGGAGGTCGTCAAGGAAGAGCCAGTGCTGCCGCGTCCAGACGCTCCGGGAGAGCGGCGCGGCGCGGGCCTTCTGCTGCGTCGTTTGGTCGGGAGGAGCGTCGACCATGGAGACGTCACCCTCCTCGCTCTCGCTGTCGCTCTCCTCCCTGTTGTATGCTGCCGCAAGGATGGGCGGTGGAGCGAGCGGCGCGCTCTGCTGCTGTTGTTCCGGCTGCGAGAGGAACGAGCTGGACAGGCGGCGCTCCAGGCGCTCCCTGGCCTGCTCCGCGGGAGACAGCACGCTGCTCGTAAACTCGACCACCCGCCCGGGCGTGCGAGGCTTCAGCGGGGACCGCAGGCTCGACTTGCGGGGGGACGCGTTCTTGGCCGGAAGGGGCCGCAGCAAGGGACGGGCGGCGTTGAGCTCGGTCGAGCCCTCGCTGGCGTTGGACGTCTCCTGCTGCCACCTATGGATGTCGGCATGGGAGAGCTGCATCCTCGGCGGCGTCGTTGCCGCCGCCGAGGCGCGTTGGGCCGACCCCTGGAAGAAAGCCTGGCTGGGCTGCCTGTGCCGCGGCGTAAAGTTCTGCTTCTGAGCCACGGTCGGCATGGCGATCCTCTCCGGCGTAGCAGGGGAAGGTTGCGCTTCTGCGGCGGGACGCACGTGCGATTCCTCGGATCGAGCCGGAGAGATGGCGTCCTCGTGAGGGCTGCTGTTGTGGTGGAGCTCTCTCGGGGGCAGCTGTGGGAACATTGAGCTCGTCGGCATGATCGGCGCCTGGGCTGCTGGCTCAGGTTGGCTGGCTGCCGGGCCAAAGATAGACCTCGCCGTCGCCGGGAGGAACTTCTGGGCGAGCATGCCCGGGATGGCTGCGGGTGACGAGAAGAAGGAGGACAGCTCGAAGCCCTTGGACTTGGTGGCAGAATCAGCGCCCTTGTCCGCCGTTCCCTGTTGCTGCGTTCGTGACAGCATGGAGAACTCGTCGACCTCGCTGGCATCCGCCGTTGCGGGACCCTTTCCTTTGCCATTTGCAAGGGGCTCTTCGTGGGATGTCTTTGACGAAATCGCATCACGTTCCGAGGTGGCCGGCGCCTGTGCGGGCCTCCTTGTCCAGGGACTTGGCAGACCAGCGCGGCGATGATTGGACGTGGCAACCCTCTTTCCAAACGGTTGCTGCCGCGTGGATTTCGGTGTTTCCCTCTGGGCCTCGATTTCCCAAATATCAGTCTCATCGTCTTGTACCTCTGACTCCGCCTCGTTCAGCTCGTCTGGCTCGTCCGCTGCCTTGTCGAGTTGCGCGGGAGACTTCGTGTCTTTGGAGGCCACTGTTCTCAGGGTGTGAGACGCCTGCTGCAATGTATTGTCTCCCCTCAGTCTCGGGCTGATCGGGCCCTCCCTGACAACCCAGCTCATAGCGTCATCACTTGGAGGTGTGACGCGCATTGAACTGGCTGTCGTTTCCCTCGGAGGAGAGGAAGCCCCATTCATCGGCCCGCCCACAACGTGGCCAAGTGCTGCTTGCATGAAGTTGCCTTGGCCCGCGTTCTGGGGCGATGAGACCAAGGGGTCTTCCCTCGCTGGGCTGTCTGGTACCGCCGAGCGTTTGGTAAAGGTGAGCGGTTGCTGAGGGCTCTTGCTCATTCGTCGACTGTTCTGGCTATCCCTGGACCCATTCCACGACTCTTTGCTACCAGAGCTTCTGAAGGGGCTGCCGAGTTGCCTCTCGCGACCCTCAGGAGATGGAGGATCCGAAGTGATGCTCTGCAAAACTCGCCCCGCCCGGACAATCGCAGACAGGGCTGGTCGGAAGGATTTGTCCTGTAGACTTTCCTGCTGCAGCGAGAGTGGCCCCTGAAGCGGCGATGACATTTGGTGAGTCGGTGTCGCTCCTATCGAGTGTGTGGATGCTCTGCCAAGTTCGTCTGGCCGCGGTGGACCAGGTTGCTGGTTAACCTGCAATGGGTCTGGAAGGTCTTTGGCATCAGCAGCTGGGCCAGCTTGAGCTATCAGAGGTGAGGCCAGCTGTGAAGAGGCCCTGGATCCACGACTGGACCTCGCCTCATCTTCGGCTTGCTGGACTTCAGCTTGGGGCGGCGTGTCGCCTGGGGTCGGCAATCGTCCGGCATCCGACCGAGCAGGCGTGCTTGCATTGGTCGCTGCTGGCAGCACCTCGTCCTCCTCGTCTTCCTCATAAGCATTGCCCTCGCCCTCTCGGTCTTCGTCTCTATGCTCCTCATAGGCCGCTTCTTCCAGGACCTGGTCCTCGTACTCGTACTCTCCAGCCGCCGCCACCTCTTCTGGAGACTGCGTCTCCTGCTCAAGCCCCTGGTCCATTTCGCGTTCTAATTGTCCCTGGAGCTCGGTTTCTTCCTCGGCCGGCGTATTCTCCATTTCTTGTATTTCTTCCATGCTGTCGTCATGGTCGTCGTACGAACCTGAGACCAGGGGCCGTCCAGGGGTCGCCGCTGTAAGGATTTCTTGTGGAATTTCGGAAAACGAGTCATCATACATATCTAAGGGTCTGTCATTGACAGGACCCGAGGCTCCAGGTGTATTTCGAAGCTCAGCATCCTTGGCGGGGGACGCTGCTGCAGAATCCCCCACCTGCCTTGCCGAGAACCTGAGAACGCGATGCCTCAAGGGCGAAGAGGCGGCTGACTTCCGGGGACTGCGGGACAGTCTGGCACTCGGCCTTTGACTTGACGACTCGGCGGTTGTTGATGGCACCGGCGTGGGCCCATCCGAGGCCAGTTCGTCCTCTGCAGGTTCAAGCTCAGCGGCGCCGGCTCCCGACTGCGAGGGACCTGCTGGATCAGAGCCTTCCGTCTCATCGCGTTGCGCCGTGCTCCGCCTGAGAGACTCTAGGGTGTTGTTGATGATGAGGCTCGTTTCCTCCCCCAATTCCTCCTGCGCCGCGGGCGGAATAGAACTGTTGAAAAAGCCTTGTAGCGAAGGAATCGAGTCCATGAAAATCATGCTAAAGTCCTCTCCTTGTGCGATGGTGTCGTTGTTTTGGTGCCCCGACGCGCCGACGGGCTCATCGATGGATGATATATCGCTCGGCGCCGGGATTAGGTCGACGTAATCGCCTGCCTGCGAAGTCTCGACATCAAGGTCGACCTGTTCAGACTCGGGCTGTTCCGCGACCAAGGCTCGCTCTGAAGGCGAAAGCGCGGGTATGAGCCGTGATGGACGTGTCCGGGCTGTCGGCGTCGCCTCGTCGGACAATGTCGCCATCCAAATATCTGAGTCTGGGCCATTGTCTAATGGCGCATCGGCCATGGGCGCGTCGGCAGATGAGTCTGACGGTGCTCTGATGAGTTCCATGTCGTCCTCGCCTTGCGCCGCGGCTGGGGGTTGATCCTGGCCGACCGACTCCCCCCGAGCGAGCGACCTTGTTCTCCGACCGCTCTGTATCGTCGCTGTCGCTCTTGGTGTCGCTTCCGTGTCGGCAGCGCTGGGCGACTCTGGGGCGCGTGTCTTGGGCGGGCGCCCTCGCCTCGTGGATGGCGTTGTCGGTGGCGCGGGTGCCTCTGACTGCTGCGCTTCGGGCTCGTCGGTGTCGGTGATTCGAGGCCGGCGCGGCGTTCGCTCTTTCGCGGGGGTGCCTGCTCTCCTCTTGGCAGCGCTCGGCATGGGCGTGCCGTTGGACTTGCGCGGGCGGCCGCGTCGCCTCGGCGTCTTCAGTGCGTCGCCGTTCTCGTCGACGTCTGCTAGGGGGACGGTGGTGGTGGTGATGCGCTCTCTACGGCGCGACGTGGGCGTGGCGGTGAGGGCGGGCGACTGGAAGAGCCTCCGTCGCGGGCCGCCGCTCGCGGAGTGCATGGCGCCGTCCGTCTCGACGGTGACGAGCAGCCTCTGGGGCGAGCGATTGTCGCCGACCTGCAGCTCGAACGTCTGCTTCCGGGGCGAGCTGGCCAGCGAGGCGTGGCGTTGGGAGCGCTGGCTGCGGGTGACGCGACGCGACGACGAGGGCGGGACGAAGTCGAGGGCGCCCGTGGCCTCGTTGAGGGGATCGGGCGACGACATGATGTCGGCGCTGGGCGTTGCCGGGTCCACGACGCTGTGCCAGCGGACGTTGAAGGACTCGGGCTGCGGAGCGGAGAGGGAGTGTCGGGGCCGTGACATTGGGGCGCGACGAGGGCGTGCGCATGCGCGGCGGGCATGGAATGTGCGTCGTCGTCGGGCGGCGTGCGTGGGAGCCCGCGGCTGGGGGGGTTTTGGTGTTGAGTGCGTGCGTGAACTGTCTTGCTGGAAGGGGGGGGGGGGGGG